>JXPG01024742.1:476-11226 GCA_001015175.1 Megaselia abdita
CGACAGTCACATTGCTATAACTCCCGATGAACTTGTTTACATAGGTCTTCAGAGATGTGTTAGATGTTATTTTCCTCTTACTGGAAACCTTTGCTCTAAATTTAGCTCTGACCAAGAAATGATCCGACCGGACATCCAAAATACTTGATAGGTGTCTCCTATCAATAGCAATATGGTTAACTTGAGTCATCGAGACTCCATCAAGAGCAATCTATGTGGTTTTATGAATTTTCTTCCTTAGCTTATTTTTTTTTACAGAATTGTTCAAACTTAGACAATATGTTTTGTAAGCTTAAAAAGATCGATAAAATGTAGTATTAAAGCCAAAATTGATAAAACTAATTTAATACTGAAAAAAAATCACTTTTTCAACGAAAAGAAAACAGCGTCAGTAGCTCAATTGGATAGAGCTGTGTTCCATACATAAAAGTGCTGTGGGTTCGAGTCCCACCCTTGACATTGCTCTCTTTTCGTTGACAAAAAAAATGTTTTTTGGAACATTACGTTCCCGGTTTAGTTTTCTTATATAAATTCTCCCTCCCACTATTAATTTCTATTAGGAATATAAGTTGTTAAAGTTCATCTTTTACTTCGATTGTTTTTAATTTTTTTCTGAAGACAAATGTTTTTTGCAATTTTCAAATTTCTTGCTGAAGAGGCTTTCATTTATTTAAAAAAAAATTGATGATGGTTTTTTGGAAATGTAAAATATTTTATTACTAATGATTTATCTTTATTTTATGTTATTTATTGTTATTTGATTGATTCTTCATTGTTTACTTTTAAATTATTTCGTTTTGAATTATTTTTTAATGTTTCATTAATTAGTGCTTTTATATCTTTAATTATATACTTAATGTTTGATTGAAAGTTTATTGTTATATTTTTTTATTTGTTTGTTATTTATTTTTTAAGTTTATTGTTATTGTTTAAATTTTATTATTATTTCTTTAATTCTGTGTTAAACTATAAAGTTTTGTTTAATTATAATTTTTTATTTTATAATAATGTTATTTATTCTTGTTTTATTTTCAGTATTTTTTTAAGGTTTAATTTTGTGTTGTTGTCCTTTTCATTTTATTTTTTGTTTCATATTTTTATTTTTTTGAAAGGTTTTTGTTTTATATTTAATGTTTGTCTTGAAAGGTCTCTTGTGATTTTCTTTAATTTGTTTTTCACAATTGTTGTTGTAAACTTATGTTGCTTGTTAGTTTTATTAGTAACGCTTATTTTATTAAAATTTGTAATATTTTTGTTCTCATTATTTTTTTAGTTTTTATTATGTTAATAGTTTTTCAAGATTTGTTTGATTCTTCGTTGTTTTCTTTTTACTTGAGTTTTTTAAATATTTCGTTTTAACTTTTTTAATGTTCCCAAGTAGAACCGAAGGCTCTTATTCGCATTTAGTGAACATTTACTAAAAACTGAAATTTAAATAGAAATAGAAAATAGATATACAAGTTTTCAAAGAACTCTAATATGCATATTATGGCTAAACAAACATTTGTTTATCTTTCTGGAAAATCTTTAGTATTCAATGCGAATTCAGAGTACCAACATATTTGATATAATTTTGTCTTTTTTCGTATTCTACACAAATAAACTTTCAAAAACCTATTAATCAAAAACGTAACGTAAATCTTAACATATCATAATGAAAAGCAGTCTATCTTCTATTCCAGATTTCAATAAATATATCCGGCAAGTTTGGTCAAAATATACTTACTCAACAAAATTCTTTCTCGCTCACTCAAACATACACATTAAAAAAACGACATCCATTAAAACCAATTCGGACGGTTAAGGAAATTATATAACTTGACTAGTAAATGTAAAAATCGGAATCGGAACAACCTCGTTATTGAAGAGTTTTTCAAAAACAATTTTCAATCACAAAAACTATAAACAAATAATAGATACGAAAACTTTTGTAGTCTGATGTTTTCCACTGAAACTAGACATCCTACCAGAAATAGAAAAAGCTTCAAAGCGCTTTCTTAATGCAAACATTTCTAACAGAGTGCTTCGGATGAAGTGGAAAACATCAGATTCCGAAAATTTGTATAACCTTAAACGTTCTTATAAATCTTCTATTTAATTTTCAAGACATTTTCAGAAAACTTCATATGTTATTTTTTTAATTCAATCTAAAAAATTATATTTTTTTTAAATTTTAATCTAATTTAAGCGTTTTTTTTAAATTCTTCATTCAGAAATAATCTTGTAACTTTCAAACACATCTTCTAAATTATCCAGTCTTCTAAACCTTTAGTCGCGAGCAGTTTAAAAGATTGCCTTAAGAGGTTCTGTAGATGATTTAAAGACCGAGGTCTTAAAAATAGGTCTTTTTAGTAAACGTATTCTGAATTCAAAAAAGAACCAATTTTTCCAAGTGGGTAGGGTATCGTTGAAGACATGATGTTTTGAAAGTGAGAATTGTTGTGTAATTGTAAAGATTTTTCAATTATTAAAATATACAAATTTTGTAAAATTAAAATTTTATCAAAACTTTTTTGTGTTGATTTTTAAAATTTCTCGTTTTTGAAAATATTGCTTTTCAGTGGCTTCTCTTCGCTCAGCTGACCTTATTCTGACTTTATTTTTGAAGTTTTAAGTTTCTATGAGGTTAATTCAAACTATTTCTTTTCAGCCTTACCTAATTTTTATATTTCCTAAAAAAAAACCACTAAATATAAAACAAATAAAAAAAAAACCCATTATATACCTTGCCAAATATTTATTGAAATCTTATGATTTTTATTAACAATTGTAATATCATTTTTGTCAAATCGCTTATAATCGTTCTATTTTGTTATTTTTGTTTTAAGTTTTCATTTATTTTGTATATGTATGTTATGTAATCAATTGTACGTATTTATACTGTGGTGCGAACAACAACAATAAATACAATTATAGAATTGATTTGAAATTTGAGAGCTTGTTCACTGTGCATAATTTGATATTATTTGTCTGTTTTGTATAATCGGTTCTCCTCCGTTCACCATCTTTTCTCGTTGATCTTTTCAGTATACAAAGTACACTATATTATACAATTATAACAAACCTTATTCCTACTCACATATAAAATTTAAGAATAAGATAGAGTATAGTTTTCTGTTTGTTTTGTCGTTCGTTCATTTTGTTCGTTTGTAATGCTGTCTAAGCCAAGCGCATCGAAAAAAAACATTTCAAAAAATTTCTATAAATTTTTTCTAAGGCAATACGTTAACGGTTATACCATTTCAAATGTCGGTTTTTTAAAAAATCTCAAAAATTGTGATTCATTTCATATAGTTTTTTGTTTGTTTGTATAAATTTTTGTTTGTGTGTGTTTCGTTTTGTGGGTTATTGTGTGTTTTCGTATAGGTATTCGGAGGTACCATACTATTTTCTATAATAGGTGTGGTTTAGGTTTAGCTGTCAACTCCATTTCGAAGGTGTTCTGTCGACTCAACTCTGCCCTTGTGCATATCTTCGCATTCTTCTTATTTGTTAAGTCGATTGGCCTCTTTTCTTGATATAGCCATAGCCTCCACTTGATATGGCCAGCGGCAGAACACCTTCAAAAGATGCTCACAAAATAATAGGTGTTAAGGTTCAATATCAATGAGTATCTTAAGACTGTTCAAATCCTTTAACTTTATATAAAAAGTGCGTTTCTGATACATTCGTTGTGTAAATATTTCAATAGTGTAATATTTCTGTTTCATCAAAATATTTTTGTTTTTTTTTTTTTGCTAAAGAGATCATTTTGTTCTATAAGATATGATTTATGATATGTTTTTGGATAAAGGTTTTTTGTCTAATGATTGGCGATAATTGCGTTCAGTAATGGTTCCCTAGACGATGGATCCAACGGGAGCTCGTTGGAAGATATGGTGTATTCGGATGTTGTCTCAACGGATTCGTGTTGACTTTGTGTTTGTTCATGGCGTCGTGGCTTCGCAATTTCCTTGGTTTCAGTTGACGGGCAGGCTGGATAGCTTGAGACTCTCTTTAAAGCCTGCAATGAAAAGATTTTGTGAAACTTTTGACAGCTAAGATAACTTCCTCACCTTGTCAGTTTCCGGGCTTATTGATATGGATTCGGTCACTGGGCTTATATTCTTACTCGACGAGAATTTCTTACGCTTCTTTTTCAAATCCTCTTTGGCGTGGATTACTATTGGGTTAAATTTTTGTTATTATATTTTAATGAAGGTTTATTAAAACGGACCCACTCAAACTCATTCATTCTAAGAAATACTCAATTCAAAATACAAGCACTCTCAGCGAATATACCCACATTAACCCCTGTGGAACTGCCTAAAGAAGGGTGATGTCCAAGCTGAAAGGAGACATATCACCGCAGAAAACAAGAGCCAACACATCCTTCAACATAGATCGATGTGGAAACGGTCATCCTCGCATGCAAAAGGTTTGCCGGACGGCATCCCGAATAAAGCATTTTAAAGAGCCGCGAAGAAAGGCCGTTTATTTGTGAGAACTCTGGAAAAATTCCTTCAAAAGGCAGTTTTTTCCAGAGAAATGAAAGCTGCAACATTTAGTGATATTACCTAAAGGAAAGGGTGCCCATGGCATGTCTGCTTGTCTAGGCATTAGCAAATGAAGCAATGTCCAATATGCAGCTCGAATTCCTGAAAACTGTTGTCCACAATGAAGACTATCGTAGACACAAAGGCATCAGGCATTGAGGGAGCACGATGGAGAGGTGGACTTCTCATCAAAAACGCGTTCAATATAGCAAACTGGAGCTGATCGGTTTAACAAGCCACCTTACCTAATGAACAGTGGTGACCTACTTCACATACAGGAAACTGAGGTAAAACACCGCCTAAGGGCTTAAGTACTTCAAAGTGTCGGAGTTGAATTGCTTTATACTTCAGTGCTTTTAGTTTTCCCTCTCCCTCTGAATAGAGTCAGTGATGACGTGTGTGCTATTTCAACATCGAAATAACGAGGGTGGCATCAGGCATTAGTATCTCCGTCTCACGCGAAAGAACATTTCTTACGACAAGTTCTGACGTGTGCTCGGAGGATCGATAGTGTGGAAGACGAGAATGCTACTACCAATACCAACCAATGTATAAGACTGTTGTTAATGTTACTGTATATTATCTTAAATTTGGTTCCATTTTTTATTTATGTAACCTTTCAATCAAAATAAATTATTCCAAAAATCAAATTAAAAGGGAAAGGATCTTATTGAACCTACAACCTGAAACAAAACTGTTGTAACGGAAAATAAGGTAGATTTTTTTGATATAGAGAAGGTCATCAACGCTGAACATAAAAGAACAGTCTCAAGATTCACAGCATGAAAACTAAACTCATTGACTTGGAGGAAGAACAATAAAACTATGAAGAAAATTCAAAGTTGAGTAAGAAAATTTTGATATTACAAAAGCGTGTTAGTCTCGAAGAAAAGCTTAAACTATTAAGGGAAAAAAGTTGTTAGCTGCAACAAGCAATGTCGATAGCTATTTCTGAAAACAAAAACACAGACCTTCCCACACTTTTATTGAAAGCATTACAAAATCTAAAGCTTCCAGCTTCGACTGCTCTTCCTGCTTGAACTTCCATTACTTGATGAAATGATTGAAAATTCGAGAAATGTCACCTTTGAGATAGGGGGTGAAAATTTGAATTACTTTCAAAATATAGACAATTTTCAAACTGTTAAGGACTTAAGCTTCAGCAACAAAAAATACATATCAAAGAAGCTGAAAAATTGTAATGTTTCGAGTGCATACGAAGGAAAGAAAGGGAAGAATCACGCCAATTTAATCACAAGTCATTAAACTATCGAGATTCCAAATGAAGGCCTATTTAGGCCCAAATTAGGATGTGCGGTTCATGGTCCTGCAAATATTTCAGGAAAGAGCGTTGAAAGTTTCGTATGCTTTATGACACATAGTGATGATTCCTTAGAAACAATTGTGAGTAATCAATCAATTGGAAAATTTTGATTCATCATGATATGATAAATTCGTTGATGATTTCGTTGATTCTAAAGATAACCTAGAAGATGCTGTGCAATTAGTCAATGATGTCATCAAAGTACATAAGCTAGCAGGTTTTTAAATCCTTTCCTTTATTTCAAATAATCCTGACTTAATCAAGAGGATACCAAAAGAATTAGCTTCTGAAGACATGCTGAAGAACGACTCGAAAAATATTTAGATCTTTTTTGGGATACTCATCATGACAATTTCCACTTCATCTATAATCACTTCAAGAGTAATCCAGAAGTTTTAGCCTCTTACCCACCAAAAAAGAGAGTCAGCAAATTTCGATGACAATTTTCAATCCATTAGGACTATTCCAAAATTAGAACTTATGGGTGCTGTCTTAGGTGTATTGGTCGCAAACTTGATTAAGGAAAACATATCTGTTGATCAAATCTTTTATTGGACCGAACCTATGGTTATTCTTGCAAGGATTACCTCCAAAAAGTATCTCAAGATTTTCGAGAATGAAATCCTGAAAATTTGCAAAATGTTAAGATTGGAATTGGATTCCAACCAAAGAAAATATAGCAGAATTTGGTACAAGGGATACTCCAAAGCTAATTTTTAATGATTCAGATGGATTGAGAGGCCCACAATTTCTCCGTAATGACGTCAAATTATGGACAAATTATTTCAAAACTCCTGAAATCATAGTCGAAGGCTTGAATCCCAATCATGTGTACATGTTTATTTCCGATTCATTCATTCAGATTAATTTTCATCACATATGAGTACGAATTTCCTTGCTGAACTTTTAAGAATGGTCTAAGGTTTAATGTCTTTGTGTTGTAACCCTTTTGGTTTAGTTCATTTATATATGATTTATAGAGAAATGACTTACATCAATCAAAAAATGGGGAAATAGTGTTACGCGTTTCCGCTTCGAGGATCTTCAGATGACTCTACCACAAACAACCACTATAAAGGTAATGTTCCAGAATAAAGCGTTACCTTTACCTGGTGTTAATTAACCGAAATTCTGGTAGCGATTTTTTTTAATACTACACTCAAAGAAATAATTTCCGAATGTTGATAAATTATTGCGGATTCTTGCTATTTTAAGGTGTACGATTTTGACTTGGTAAAGATTTCCTTATCTTGCTACACTAAAGTGTATTGCCGAAAATTGGAAATTGAATTACCATTAAAATGCCATCCAAATAAAAATAAAATGGAAAGTGCTATTTCCATAAAATTGGAAATCATATTGGGTAAAATCCAGAAATGACTTGGGCATTTTTAAGAAATTTTTAGAAATGTTGGTATAGTATTTCCGAAAATTGGAAATCAGACATTTTCAAAATTTTGGAATTTTCCATTTCTATAATATGAAATTTTGTTCTCTGAGTGTATCTTATGACTTTATGGTATCCAATTAAAACTATAATTTAAAATGTTACTCTTTACATTATATCTGTCGCAATAGGGAAAAGAAGATTGTAACGGAATGGGGATGTAACGGAAGTTTAGTCCACTTTTAAATGAAATAAGTAAAGATAATTAGTGGCTATAAAAAAAAAAAAAAAAACTAAATCACACAACGAGCCAAAGCTGACTCAAGGTGTAGCAGTGATATTAAGGAATGTTTGCTTCCTATGTGTTTACCAGCTGCTTTTCTACATCAGTGTTGTTAGTTTTCCCTCTTCCTCTGAATAGAGTCAGTGATGAGCTGTCTGCTATTTTAACGAGTGTATTAGAGGTACCCTTTTATTTCATCAACATCGAAACGACGAGGGTGGCGTCAGGTAGTATATCCGACTCACACGAAAGAAAATTTCTTACGAAAAATTCTGACGTGTGCACTGAGGATCGAACTCAGAATCGTCAGACTGGAAGGCGAGAGCGCTAGCACCTACACCAACCAACTACCTATTTGTTGATATAGTTCTGATAAATAAAGTAGTTAACCGTCTTTAAATAAGTGAAAGTAAAATGCTTAGAGAAAAAAATTTCTTACGAAAAATTCTGACGTGTGCACTGAGGATCGAACTCAGAATCGTCAGACTGGAAGGCGAGAGCGCTAGCACCTACACCAACCAACTACCTAATACCTTAGTGGCTATACATTAAGTCTAAGTTCGGTCACCTTACAATTGGTTCTTTTCTCTAGGGCTTCCAATTGCTGACTATGTAAATTTTCTATTTCTTTTATATTTTTATATTAATTTTGATAGAAGTTTCTAGGTCGGTTTGTTTATTTATATGGATCAGTGACATCCTCCTGGGGTTTTCAAGTCCAACAGTAAGTTTTGAATCTCTTCCAAAACTTCTGATTGGTTTAAATTACCATGTATAATAACTGTATCTATACCTGTATTCTTGATAAAATGTTGGTGCAGATTATGTTCGGATATATTCCAATATTATGCTTGATTTTGGTCTTGATTGAATTCTAGAAAACAATACTTCTGGAGATGTCCTTATATAAAATATTACATTAGACTTAATCTTAAATATTGCTTTGTAAATGTTGATTAGATCCTCATATTCATCATCCGATGTCAATTTCTCTTTGTAAAGGTTTTTGGTGAAAACTTCAGCCGAAGAGTATAAGCTTCTTTTCATAATTTATATTGGTTTATTTGTGGTTTCTAAATGGTTTTCTCGCAATGTTTCAAAGACATATTTTTGGAACGAATATCCATGCTTTTTGTTCTGGAAAACGGCCATATTTTCAAAGAATTTAAATGCTTCAAGAACTGTAGATTTTCCGTAGGCAATATTTCCCTCTATTAATATTGTATGTCTTATACTCTTTATTTTTTTATCTTACTAATGCGGATCTCACTATACCATCTTGTCCACGAAATACTTCAAGGACTAATCTCCTAGGCCATACATTTCGTGTTAAGTTATCATCGACAATGAGTATGTCTCCTTGTTTTATTTGTTGGGTTTTGTTGAAGTATTTACGACGTTCATTTAAGTTTCGAATGTATTCTTTAACGAAGCTTTTCTAGAAGTGATTTTTCAGACTATTAGCTATATCCATCATTGATGATGTTACTTGCTTCAATCAAAAAACTTCTCAAGGTCTCTACACCTGGAGCGACATCTTTCATGGACTATGCTGAACCATTCGTTCCCAGCAGCCTCCAGCGGATGGGTCTTAAGTAACTGCTGAACCGTTCATAGTGTATGACTGACGGGTCTCTCTTGGTTCTGATTACAAATGTACTTTTAGCGGTCTTTATTTCATTTTCGCCTTATGGATCAGGAGTTAGTTTTGACTGAATAGGACAGATTCCGATTTTAAGCAACTCAGGTCCATACAACCATGTGTTATTCCCAATAATTCCTAGTATATTGTCGGTAGATAGCTTCGTCAGCAACATTTTATTTTGTTGGAACCTTAAACCACTGGTTCGAGTTAATTGAAGTTGTTTCATTAACTTGAAATGTTTGCGCTGCCGCTTGTAACTCCAAGCTAGGTATGGAGAGCATCTATAGTTTTAGAGCATTCTAAACTTGTTGATATCGATTTGTCTTGTTTTTCACATATTAGGCTGTAGTAGGGGAACTAGCTGCACCGAAAATCATAACTCGGATTTTGAAAGTTCGAAGCTCTTAATTTTTGTTGTTTCGAAATATGAATCTTTTCTTGGTCCTCCTGTTTTATGACTTGGTGAAATATTTCTTTTATGTTACCGCACACGCCCACTAGTTTTTCTCTGAACTTAAATAAGACACTTATTAATGGCTAAATTTGGCTGCTGCATCAAAAACTAATCTAAACTTTCCTGGTTTGTTCTTGCTAACGACTCCGAAATGAAGTAGATACCATGTTCGATAACTGGTCTTTTGAGCCTCTTCTGGTGACTTTTCAATATTTGTTTGGCTTTCGGCTGGTAAGTAGCATTTGGAAGAAGCTTCTACACAATCCATAAGTGAGATCAAAGCAGCTATACGAAAGTTGAAGAAGAATAAGAGCCCTGGTTCCGACGGAATCCATGCTGAGCTTATGCAATTCGCTGGGGACAGCTTTGTGGAACACCTCTCGCAACTTTTCCATAAAAGATATGGACGATTTTCACAATGCCTAGAGAGTGGAGTCTCAGTATGATTACACCTATATACAAGACGGAAGACAAAAAGGATTGCAAAAACTACCGAGGTATCAGCGCCTACAAGATATTATGTGAGCGTCTGAAACCTTATCTCGAAAACATCATCGGAGATTATCAGTGCGGCTTTCGACCTGAAAAATCCATCACAGACCAGATCTTTACCCTAAGGCAAATCATAGAACGAACACGTGAGTTGCAAATTGATATACACCATCTTTTTATCGATTTCAAGCAGGCATTATTAGAGATGAGTATCATTAGAGATGAGATATATTCTGCAATAACGGAACTGGACATCCCTAAGAGACTCATCCTGCTATGTCGGCTTTCGTGTGACCTCTTCAATATCTGCTTGGAGAGCTACACGAACATCAGTAACATGGCTGAAACCATAGGCCTAAGTATTAACATCGAGGAAACAAAGTACCGTACATACATATCCAGTACGAGGAAACCTCAACTTTTAGGGTAGATCAAAGACAAGATAGGAAAAATAAAAGTTGCATTTTTTAGATAGCAGATGGCGCTGCTAANCTACACGAACATCAGTAACATGGCTGAAACCATAGGCCTAAGTATTAACATCGAGGAAACAAAGTACCGTACATACATATCCAGTACGAGGAAACCTCAACTTTTAGGGTAGATCAAAGACAAGATAGGAAAAATAAA
>JXPG01024748.1:0-10126 GCA_001015175.1 Megaselia abdita
TGATGTATTTTAAGTGAGAAATTTTCTTAATCATCTCTTCAAAAGTGTCTCGCCTTGTTATATGATTTCATTTTGAACCTTACGTTCAATTTTAATGAGGGTTTAGTGATATGATATAGATTCTCCGTCACATTGTTAGTTCCTACAAGGAATATCAGTGTAAAACTAAAATTGTAGAAGAAGTTCTACCTTTGAAGAGATGGTTAAGTAAGACAATTTCCCACTTAAAATATTATTTTTGATTGTATTAGGAAACAATATTCGGAAATTTGTTGAATTCCATATTTTTGGGAATTATTAATTTTATGTTTAATTTCGAAATCAAAATATAAAAAGTATTACGAAAAATAAGTTTTTTTTAAATTTATTTAAATTATATTTTTATTAAAAGAAAAATATAAAAATTCATATTTTTAATTTAATAATATTAAACAATTTTATTAGGATAAAGTTTAAAAGTAAATTTAAAAACAGTTTTATTAAAAATCTATAAATATATATTTTAAATATTTTTTTGGATAAAATAGTCAAATATACAAAATATACCAATCCATATCTTTAATTTAATAATATAAATATTAAAGGAAATCTAATTTAAATTTAGAAGCAGTTTTAGTGAAAATCTATACCAATATATATTTTTGAAAACAAATTTGGATTAAATAGTCTCGAAAATTATGAATGTTAAGCTTTTCAAATTAAATGAAGAGTTTTCTTTAATCAAATTTTAAAAATATTGTTCAAATTTATTTTTACAACGGCAGAATTTTGTAAATGAGACTTTAAAAATCTTCTCGAAAATAATTCAGAAATTCACAGATGATTAATCTAAAAAACACTTTAAATGTAAACACAAATTTAATAGTTATAACATAACGGATCAAAGTTTAAAATAACTGTTACTTTAAAAAATTAGTATAGCGTAACGAATTAAATAATGTTATATTTTTTGAAGATGGATAAAGTTAAATTACGTTTTGGCTAAATAGCTTATTAAAATTGTGTCTGTCTGCCGTAAAAAGTTTTCAACTTAGATTTTGAAGGGCTAAACATTGTTCGATATGGGCACGTGATACCTTATTTTAAAGGTCCATCTGACTACTAAAAACTGCCATTAACAGGAATTTTATTAGTTGACATCAAATTTTAGTTAAGAAAATAGTTTAATAACGCGTCTTAAAGGTACTTAAGAGACCATCAAATCCCCATTTTTACTTTTTAAAAGTAAATGAGCGAAAAACAGTAAAATTGCCTATAACAAATTGACATTTTAATGCATAACTTCGGGCCATAAAAAGGGGCAATAATAAGACAACAAAATATTGTTCAAATATAAAAAAACTTCAGCGTCCGAAAATTAAATAAAAGACAAGATAAATAGAAATAGTTATTTATAAATTTTAAGATTGATTATTGTTCCAAAATGGAATATATATTCTATAATTCCAAAATATCTAAAAGATTTCTTGAGCTTGAAATGTCAACAAAAAAAAAAAAAAAAATATATATATATANTCTCAAAGTCAAAATTAAACTTATTGAAAAACTATAAAAATTAGAATTATTCATATTTCATTCTAATACCAATTTGAATTGTAGAAAGCCAGACAATAGATACTTTTTTTTATATATATATACAGACTAGTTCCTATTTTTGTTTAATTTTGATAGATGTATATAATAAATACAACGTATATTTTTAACGATAAATATTTTAACTATAACTTTTTCAAAAACAAAACATCGGAGTATAAAATAAATTAACATATAACAAATATGATACATTATTTTCTCAAAGTCAAAATTAAACTTATTGAAAAACTATAAAAATTAGAATTATTCATATTTCATTCTAATACCAATTTGAATTGTAGAAAGCCAGACAATAGATACTTTTTTTTATATATATATACAGACTAGTTCCTATTTTTGTTTAATTTTGATAGATGTATATAATAAATACAACGTATATTTTTAACGATAAATATTTTAACTATAACTTTTTCAAAAACAAAACATCGGAGTATAAAATAAATTAACATATAACAAATATGATACATTATTTTCTCAAAGTCAAAATTAAACTTATTGAAAAACTATAAAAATTAGAATTATTCATATTTCATTCTAATACCAATTTGAATTGTAGAAAGCCAGACAATAGATACTTTTTTTTTAAATGGAAGAAAACTATTAACTAAATCTCGAAATTTGTTTTTGATTGTTCTAAGAAAAATCAATTAGATATCTTCCTTCAACATTTCCATTATTTCTAGAAAGCTAAACAATAGATACTTTGTTTCAACCACATTCGAGAAAACGAGCGTGCATTTTCTATAACAAATTATATATCCAAATTTAATATACTATCTAACATTCAGTATATCCGAACACTAACAGAAACTAGAACAAATTATATAATTAATAAAATGTATATCTACATATTGTTTGGTTTTATAGAATCGATGGACTATTAGAATGTTGCGATAAAAAAATCTACCTTTTATTTTTTTATTGAAAAGCCATTCCTTGAATATTTAAGACTCTAGTATTTTATGATATTTTTTTAAGATTTAAACTTTTTTAAATTTGATTAAATTTCTTCTACTGAGTCCAAAAAATCAATAATCAAATATTTTTGATGAAAATTTGTCAGAAAAGTAAGTAAAGCCAAGTAAAATAACATTTGATGAAAAGTATTTAATGTTAAAAAAGTATATAAAAATATTGACAATTTTCATGTTTTGAACAAAAACTCAAAAAAATTATATAAAATAGCCCACATTATGTTTTTTAATTTATTTAGATCAAATATTGGTGTTTAAAATTGACAAGATTCAAAATGAAAAAAAATTATATAACAAAATTAATTCATATTAACAGTTTTGACATAGGAGAAAATGCATTATATTTATGGAGTAAAGAAAAGCAAACAACAGACACTTCTTCAAAGCCCTCACAAGAAGTCGTTGAAAATTCTAAGCATTTTAGTAGACTATTTGTTTTCTGACAAAAAATGTGACATTTTAGAACAACTTTTTATGGAACGGAAAGTGTCTACTGGCTTTTCATATTTACTAAGTATAATGCATTTGAAATGTATATCTTAAAACAACTTCTTTCATGAAACCGTCCAAAAATTAACTGGAGATCTCAAGAAAAGTCGTTGAGAAATATGTAAATTTTTATAGAGAAAATTTAGCTATATCAAAAAAGCAAAAATATAATAAATTATAAATAAGAAAGGAAGAGAGCTGCGTTAGTTGATGTGAGTTTTTCATCCTTCGTAATAGATGGAAAACTCTCTATCACTACATTTTTGATAGATTGACTTTCTGAGGTCTGGAAACGACGAGAGCTTATTTTTTGTAATTTTTGGTTTAGGTTAGAATGCATATCAGTATATCATACATATATTTCTCAAACAAGAAATTTTGTTCGTCGCAAGAATATATATCCCTTCCATATAATGCACTCCATCTAGTTTGTCTTTGTCCTATGGTGTTCAGAAATTGCATATGGTTTATAAATATTTATTGACCACTTGCGATTTGAAATAAATGTGAATTTATTATTTCAAGAACCTTCATCGAGAAACAAAAGTTGTGGAAATGAATCGCCAGCGTTGCGTGCAAACTCAGTGTTTCCAATTGAAGTCTGCGGGCATTTTACTGAAACATTTCCGTGTTCCTGTATTGCGTGAGTTTGTGTTTTTTATGAGTTACTGATTGCATATGTTGTTTTGTAAAATTGTTTTTATAAACTATCTAAATATTGAATAATTTCCCTAATATTTCATTGAAACACTTAAGCTAAGAGCCACTCGTTCTTCATGTACCATACAAAAACGGGACAACCAAAAAACTGTGCACAGTTTAGTTAACAGCTATACCTTGGGTCTGAAGAGTGTAAAGGAAAACAAACGGTCGGTTTGAATAACTACTCTGCAGTTCCATCATTTCGTTCCATTCCATCACCAGTAAACCAAACCAAACCAGCAAAACTATACAACCATATAAGTAAAACCCCCACATAAGCCCTCATAAAACAATATATATGGCGCAGTTTTTATAGCCTTCCTGGTTCGGGTTTATGATATCCTTTGAAGTACCGGAGCGAAGCGAAGCACAGAGATAAAAACTGTATGTGTGGATGGAATATGGAAATGGTTCCACCAACTTATGAGGTTTAAATTAATATTGTGCATCCGGGAAACCAGTTAATTAAAATTAATATATATTTTACTTAGTTACTCATATATACTGTGTTTTGTATATTTGTATAATTTTCCTATGGAGTTAGCAGTTTCAATTGTTATTGTTATTTTTTTGTGGATTGTTAAAGACCAACACCGGAAGGATTTTATTTTTTCTCAATTTTTGTTCGGTTTCCGGATGAATGGGAGTTATTATTTATCTTTGAAGATTAAATTGGCTTTTTAATGGGAAGTTTTCGACGTGGAATTTATATCTTTAAACATTGAGAGGTGGTTTAGAAAAAGATTCCTAATGGAAATTAATGTAACTGAATAAAATTTGTAAATAGCATTCAGTTAAATTTCACGAAAATACAAAAAATATAATAAAATTGCATTTTTAACGAAACTTTTCTTCTAGAAAGTGTTTCAATTGATTAATTTTTAAAAATCCTTTAACAAAATGTTTAATTTTTTTTTAATTTAGAAAATACAACAATACAATGAGTTACCCCTTTGTGATTTTTTGATCCGAACAATCAACTTCCCTATATCGCATTTTTAACGAAGCTTTTCCTCAAGAAAATATTTCTTTATTGATTAAATTTTCAAAAATCTTTTAAAAAATTCTTGCATTTTTAAAGAAGCTTTTCCTCTAGAAAATATTTTAATAGATTAAATTTTAAGAAATCTTTTAAAAAAATAGTTAGTTTTTTTTTTTAATTTTTCGTGAAAAATACAAAGAATAACCGCTTTGTGATTTTTTGATCCTAAAAATCAACTTCTCTAAATTGCATTTTTAAAGAAACTTTTCTATAGAAAATATTTTAGTTGATTAAATTTTTCCTCTAGAAAATATTTTAATTGATTAAATTTAAAAAATCCTTTAAAAAAATTTTAAATGTTTTTTTTTAATTTTTAGTGAAAAATACAAAGAATAACCTTTTTGTGATTTTTTGATCCGAAAAATCAACTTCCCTTAATTGCATTTTCAAAGAAACTTTTCCTCTAGAAAATATTTTAATTAATTAAATTTTAAAAAATCCTTTAAACAATTATTGTTTTTTTTTTTTATTTTCGTGAAAAATCAAATTTTGTGATTTTTGTATCCAAAATATGTTTCTCTTAATTGCATTTTCAAAGAAACTTTTCCTCAAGAAAATATTTTAATTAATTAAATTTTAAAAACATATTTAAAAAAATGCCTAATTTTTTTTTTAATTTTTCGTGAAAAATACAAAGAGTAACAACACTTTTGTGATTTTTTGAGCCGAAAAATCAACTTCCTTAAATTGCATTTTTGACAAAGCTTTTCCTTTCGAAAATATTTTAATTGATTACACTTTTTCGTAAAAAATCCAAATTTGTGATTTTTTGNCATATTTAAAAAAATGCCTAATTTTTTTTTTAATTTTTCGTGAAAAATACAAAATGCAACCTCTTTGTAATTTTTTGATCTGAAAAATCAACTTCTTTAAATTACCTTTTTAACGAAANAAAGCTTTTCCTTTCGAAAATATTTTAATTGATTACACTTTTTCGTAAAAAATCCAAATTTGTGATTTTTTGAGCCGAAAAATAAACTTCCTTAAATTGCATTTTTAACGAAAATTTTCTTCTAGAAAATATTTTAATTGAATAAATTTAGAAAAGATCCTTTAAAAATATGTTTATTTTTTTTATATTTTTTTCGGGAAAAATACAAAGAGTAACTTATTTGTGATTTCTTGCATCGAAAAATGAACTTCCCTAAATTGCAAATGTAATTTTTTTCAGACATGTTTGTGAGAAACGTAAAGGGTTAACCCCTTTGTGGTTTTTTGAGCGGAAAAATCAACTTCCTTAAATTGCATTTTTAACGAAACTTTTAATCGAGAAAATATTTTAATTGTTTAAATTGATTAAATTAAACAAAAATATACAAAACATTAATTTTTGTTAGACATTTTTGTGAAAAATGCCAAACTTTAAAATACTTATTTACCGTGAATTAAAACTTAACGTGTTTTTTGTGTTTGTTTCAAATTTTGTTTGCAAATTGTATAGGTCTAGAATTAAGAGCTTAAATGGGACATATTTCCACACAAATAAGACATTTAAGTCAACAATGACAATAATTTTCGAAAAAATTTATAAAGAATTTAAAAGATCCTATTTTTGTAAGAAAATTAAAAAATTCTAAAGTTAAAAATTAATGTGCCCGGAACATATTTCCTCATCGATTCCTATTCAAATATAAGCGACATTTGAGTCAACGGTGACAATAGTTTACGTAAAAATTTATTTAAAAATCCAGTTTTTGTAAGAAAATAACAACATTTAAGTTTAAAAAAACAACTAAAATCAACATTATAGATATAAAAAATACTTAAACAATTTAGAAGAGCAATATAACAAAATATTTAAGAAATTAAAATCAAACATAAAAATAAATAATATTAAATACAAAATCACAAAAGAAACTCTAAATCAAACATAAATAAAAATACAAAAAAGAAGACTACGTTCCGTAGTAGCACTAGGGTTTTTTTATAAAAACTCAATTCAAAAATTACCATACAGCCTTTGCCTCATCCTTCCTCCGTTCGTTCAATATATCAGGAACCTTAAAGGTTCATTATGAAGAATCTTAAAGTTCATAATAATACAATTTGCTTTTGTTGCTCCTTTTCTACGCGCGCTCTTGTATTTCCAAAATTGTGATGAGAGTGTGGGAATTATTAGTATCTCAAAATTATTACCTTACATGATTCGAGATAACATAGTGCATAGCTTTGTCAAATGTCATTTTTTTATATATAGTACAATCAATTTAACTAAAATTTAAAAATACTTAAAAAAGAAACTTTCAGAATATAAGCGCTAGCACCATCTGTTGTCGATGTATCGAAATTTTGTTAATGGCAGGTATCCCGTGCCTACATCGGACAGTGTATCTTCAAATTTACGCTTCAAAAGGTTTGCGGCAGACGGACAGACAGACTGCTAGTAAATAAGGGTATTTAAAATATATTTAATACTTCACATGATAAAAAAGCAAAAAATACATCACCATTGATGCCATAATTTTGATAAACCAATTGATATATCAATCCTTCAAATTACTTTCAAATATGTTTATTTTTACCTTTATTATGGTTAAACCCAACTCGTTCTTTCCATGATCTATCGTTTATGTCAATAAATGAAAAGAGAAAAAAAAAGAGGAAACCGAAAAGTTTATTATTATAATTTTGCATGACGAATAAAAATTATGCTGAACTAGGGAAAATGAGGTAGGAGGGTGTTTGTATGTTCACTATTCTTTCTCCAGATTCTTTTTGTTACCAAGTTTTTTGCCATGAAAGAAAATGAAAGGAAGAAGATTAGTTTTTTGTTTGTGTAATTTTCCAAACATAGAGAAACGAGTTATCTTGCATTTTCCAGAATTTTTCATGAATTATTTATAAAAATCATATTGGGATTTTCTGTTCAACTTTCAAACTGTATGTTTTGTTTAGTCTATATTTGTGCTCCTTGAAGCATTATGGGAATTAAAAAGTTTTCTTTATCTTATTTTTCAGAAATCTCGAACTATTGAATTTTTATTTATAAACTTTGTCGACTTAACCAGAAACACTGAGATTTACGGTTGCATTTTTGGAAAACATTTCATTGTAGTAAGGTTTTTGGAGTTTTGGGAAAAGTTATTCTTTTTGATATTAAATTTAATTATATTTAAGTATACTATTTTCCACACAATGTGAAGAGTTCCACTCAAAAACAGTCGAAATTGCTACTTGCTATTTTATTTCTTCGAAGACCATCTCACCATTGCACCACAAATTTCAATCAGTACACCTGATCTCCGTTTCCGAGTATCAATGTCTGTTGCAAAGTCAGAGTCTGAATATCCATTGATAATAAATTGATTTGATTTTTCGAACTATATAATAGAAAAGACCAAGATCCATTGTTCCTTGCAAAGATCGAAATGTTCGCACGATCACTGGTTGATGGGTTTTCATTGAATTGACTAATATGATTCACTATATAAGCAATATCTGGTCGCTTTATAAATCCAAGGTACATTAAACTTTCCTCTGCTCGAACAACAAGTCCTCCTTTATATCAGCCATTTGATTTCCGTTTTTCGGTGAATTTATTATCCATCAAATTTCTACCGGCTGGTAGATTTACTAAATCCCAGGTATGGTTCTTAGGTATTAGGTAGTTGGTTGGTGTAGGTGCTCGCGCTCTCGCCTTCCAGTCTGACGATTCTGAGTTCGATCCTCAGTGCACACGTCAGAATTTTTCGTAAGAAATTTTCTTTCGTGTGAGTCGGATATACTACCTGACGCCACCCTCGTCGTTTCGATGTTGATGAAATAAAAGGGTACCTCTAATACACTCGTTAAAATAGCAGACAGCTCATCACTGACTCTATTCAGAGGAAGAGGGAAAACTAACAACACTGATGTAGAAAAGCAGCTGGTAAACACATAGGAAGCAAACATTCCTTAATATCACTGCTACACCTTGAGTCAGCTTTGGCTCGTTGTGTGATTTAGTTTAGTTTAGTTTAGTTTAGGTATGGTTCTTTAGTAATGACGCCATTTCCTCTTTCATCGCTTGGTTTCTTTGAGAGGATCCATTAAGGCTTAATTAGCATTAATAGGTAGTTCTCCAGAAATCGACAAATAGCAATAGTAGTCATCCATCCAGGCTGGTTTTATTTTGCTCGTTTTGGTTATTTTCCTTCATTAACCTTAATTTCTTCGATTTAATTTGTCTCCTCTAGATTGTTAACATCAAATAAACTTATTTCAGAAACATCAATCTCAACTGAATTGTTTTCAGATTTCTCAATCAAATCTTATTAAGAAACGTTTATCTCCTCGGGTGTGTGAGGAACATATTCAACTTTTTCTTTCACATTTAAATCATATCCCTCATTGGAAGAAGTTTAATATCAACTATAACTTCTAACTATTCTTTGTTCTTATTAGTGAAAGTGGCGAAGAACAATTTAGTTTCACGTTGAAATGCTACACTTCGGGAAGCTTCGAAAGATTGAGTGTCTTCAAAATAAATTCAATATATTCTGCTAGAATCGCTATATTTTAGGAATAAGTGCAAAAGCATCTGAACCAAAGTTTTTGAAATAAATATATTCAAACCATTCATTTCAAACCATATTTCAAAAGTTGATTTCCTACAGTGTCTTGATGGTCCATAAAACAGGAAGTACACAGAAAAAATGAAGTAGTAAAATTGACTATATTTAGTAAAAATAACTGTTTTACTTGAATTGTACACACGTAAGTAGTAAATTAGTTGCAAAATTTACTATTACTAATATTTTGTAATAAGATTTTCTATAAATAGATAAATTTACTATAAAAAGGATAGCAAAAATTACTACAATACTAAGTAGTTAAAGCTTTAGTACTGAATTCACCTTAGTAAGATTTTTTAATAATAGTAAAAATTACTACTTAAGAAATAGTTTAAATTATTACTTAATCTCTAGATTGTAGTAAAAAAAATAGTAATAACTGTATTTAGTAAAAATGGAAATACTAATGGAAAAATTGCTAATCCAGAAATACCCATAAAGTAAAATGACACTAAAAATTTTAAGAAAAAATATTCGAGAACATGTTCAAAACCAGGACTTTTTTTTGAAGAATAAACTATCTCACTATTCCAAGTATTTCTCAATAGTTTTTAGGGTTTTTTTGAAAAAAAAATACCCTTATGTACTCACTTTGTCCGTCTGTATGTCTGCCTTAAACCTTTTGTATCGAAGATTTGGAGGGGTAAACATTGTCCGATATTGACATGCGATACCAGGTGGCGCTACCACTTAAATTATAGAAGCTTCCATTTTAAGTATTTTTAAATTTTAGGTAAGAAAATATTATCCGATTTTCAAGTTTGATACCGCGT
>JXPG01024779.1:4630-16764 GCA_001015175.1 Megaselia abdita
GGGAGTATAAATAATTTTAAATTAAATTTTAATAAAACAATTGGTTAAACATAATAAGTCAAAAACAAAAAATATATACACTAAGAGAAAATTTAGGTTGATTTTTGGTTTAAATAGATACTATGTGGGTATCGAGTTTTAGGGAGATCAAAAGTAAGGGTAAAAACTGTCAACAAATATTCAAAAATGGGATAATACTAATTTTTAAATAATTACTCATTGAAAGAATCAAAACTAAAAATTATTGTACTTTAAAATGTAAATATAAGAAAAGAAAATAATAATAATAATAATAACAACAATAAATAATAAAATTGTGTATATAAAAAAAATCATAAAATAAATGTTTAATATTTGTATACAAATAAATTTAATTGTCCTAAAATAAAATAAATTATAATATATACAAAAGATCTATTCAAAAAATATACAGAAAATTAAAAATCGCCTTATATTAATTGTTGATTCCCAGAACCATAATTCATCATCAAAACTTTTATATATCAACAAATTTATTTATTTATTCAGTTTTTAATTTTTCCATAGGATCATAGATACATATGCATATTTTCTATGTCGCTCAACCGCGTCCGGGCGGCTGTCTTTGTAGAATATTCGAAATTTGTTTCTTTAAAACGTATTCTAAAGATCTTGAGATCCTCTTTCTACAAGCTGGTGTAAATACCATTCTTGATGAAGTATTAAATATGTCGGGCAAGCAGACTATCTAGAAAACGCATCAAGAACGTAGGAATACATATGTCATGATCTAAAACTATAATTTTTGACATATCAGATTGTTTCTCTAACTCGCGTATTTACCTCAGAAGCAATTAAAATGAATTCCTTTATTTTCTAAAGAAACTGTATCTTATAGTCGTTAAGATCTTAAAAAAGCTAGAACTGCTTCACAAACATCACATACAAATTGTTCCTCAATAAAAATATTTAGTTAATGCTTAACAATGTAGATTTTTGAATTCAAAGCTCATATCCTTGAATGGAATAGTCTTGCAAAACATTAATTATCGAAATTCTAAATGCTTAGTAAACCTAAATAAAAACATAATCTTATAAGGCCAATTGTAAACGTAGGTATTCTAAATGTCTTGTTTGGATTTCCACCTGGGAATAAATCCTTTCAGATATCTTAAAACTAAAGTCAATTGGGCCACTAATTGAATTAATGAGTGTGAAGCATTTTGTGCTAAAGTGAAATGTAATTATTTATAAGTTTAGCTTCTTGCTCAATTTTGAATTTATTTGAGATTTATCTGAAGCAATGGTTTTAATTCATATTCTCTTAGAATGGCTGGTATGTTTTAGGACTGGTCGATTATCCATCAACAATACGTGTTATAGGGGTCCGATTAAGACACCTTCTAGATTTAGTATTGTAGAAGGATGGACATCTGTTCATGGCTATATTGACTTTTATAAAACGTATGATCGGACGTATTCCAGACAGATTGCAGCCTGCTAGAATACGTCATTTGTCTACTTGGGTTGAACTTGAACACAATGTTTTGAATAACTGTAGTAATATTTCAAGCATTACTTTGATTCCTAAAGTCTTGTTTTAGTTGTCACAAATAAGGACATTCATAAACTGATATCCACATATTTTTCTTTTTTTGATTTACAAATTAAAAATTCCTACTTACATCATTATTGATCCTTTTTCTTGAAATCGCCTTAAGATCTTCGAGGACACTCCTGGTTGGTTGAAGATCGGTATTATTCTGGAGAGGGTGTAATATTGGCTGATTTTCATGTACAGTTCCATTAAGGTACTTTGCCGTCGAATTCGCATTTGTGTGATTGACAGATGGGACGATCGAGCCTGATCTCAATAATCCTGATAAAGTGTTTCCTTGAAAAACAGACCTTTCCGGTGGGGGAATCCTCACCATCGAAAGGTTTTGATTTTTCGGTGGCTTGCAGATCTGCTCTTTTGCGTTTAAGTGAACAATCGGGAACTGACCAGGTTTGTTGTAAGCATTTGCTCCTGTTAGACTTCTATTCATTCGCCTTGTTGTGATGTCGTGATATTGAACGATTCTTGAAGCAAGCCCTCTGCTTAGAACGTCTGTGTAAATTCTACTCGAAACAAAAGACAAAAAGCTTTAGTTTACTAGAAAATCAAAACATTTTTTACTTACCTTTGATCTATTTTTGCCGCAGGAGACATATTCGTTTTCTGGACTCTTCCTCTGTTTGGGCTATTGTTTGAAAAGGAGTTATTGCCCAAACTTTGCCTTGGAGATCCTGTGAATGAACTGTGGCAATATTTCAAATTATTGATGATATCATATCGAAATTTATTCAAAACTACTCACTTTCCATGGATTTGTGTTGATTCCGCAATCGGTAAATTATTGAATTGACTACCGTTCAGACTGAATCTCCCAGAACTACGTCTATCCATTGTTATTATAAGTAGAAAAATACAATAATTAAAAAAATAATTTCACGTTTAAACGCGAACAGAGATGCGTGTTTTTACTTAAAACCTCATCGCAAACCAACCTTAAACTCGATTTTCCGACATCACAATAAAAACAAGAAGAAGAGTTTCGGGATTTTTCGGCTCGTAGTCCAGTCACATCAGTCCAGGTCAAAAGAACCGTCGGAATTTTCTACATTTCTTATATAATCATAAAATTGTCAGTACTTTATTTCATAAGACTCCTCGTGATATACAGTTAGAACTCCAGTTTAATAAAACTTTTATTAAAAAAATCGAAAAAAAAATAAGTCGTTCAACCGCCAGAGAAAAATATCATAGACCCACAGTGCGGCGTATGTGTTCAGCGGAACTATTCGCCCCGTGGAACACAACCACAACATTGTTTGAATTTTGAGATTTACTGCAATTTTATTTTGCTATAAGCTATAATCATCACTTTGCTTTAATTTTCGTCTCCTAAAACTTAAACGTTCTGAAAGAAAGCGTATCTATCAAGTTATGTAGTGAGAATATAACAAAATAACTGTTTCAAAACAAAAGACAGCAAAAAACTTCTAAAAATAGTTTGTAAAAAGAAAAACAACATAGTTTCTAAATGCCTAATCCCGTCTATCTCATCACTGGTGCAGTAGCTCTCGGTGTAGCTTTGTATGCTTTATTCGCACAGCAAAGATACAACAAACCTATTACGTACAATAATGACACCTCAAATAGGTGAGTTATATATTCTCGAGCTGCAATTTCTGAGTAATTTCTATTGGTTCCCTCCTAGACCATCACCATCGGCTGCTTTCTACAGGGAGGAGTGCTCGATTTGCAAAGATCTTCTCTCGTTCCCCACATTGGCTTTGGAATGTGGACACGTCTTCCACCGTGAATGCATCCAACAATCAATAATGTTGTGTTCAAGGTCATGTCCAAATTGCAGAAGACCAATACCACGTGCATTGCTTTAATAGATGGATTTCTAATATTTTGTTTGTCAAAGAAACATTAACACTGTGTGTGATAGTCCTAATACTTTTAGTTTATATTTTTTATCTGGAATTAGTTTTAATTTACTTAAATTAATAAAAATGGCTGTGTTTTGCCTAGTTTATGCAATATGTTTTAATTGCTGGATTTTATAATACAATGAACTCTGAATTTTAGCTGATATGACTTATCTTTTATCAGCTTAACAAACATTCAAATCAGTTTCAACAAAAGTGAATCGTGTTTTACGGTTTTTTTCCTTTGAATTAAAGTATTAATGAGTTCTTTCTTTTAAAGTTTTTTTTAATTTAAAATAATCTTATAAATTATAAAGTTTTTCTAGGGCTTAAACTTTGTAGAAGACCTAGACTTCCGATATTTAGTTTTAAGACAAATAATTAATTATCAAATTTTTGTTTGTGAAATATTTGTTTATTTTTTGTTTTAGTTATGTATTTATTGTTTATGATTCTGATTGATATATTTTTTATATTTATATATATATTTTTTTCTTATAGATTATTGATAGAATTTATTGCTCTGAATTGCTCTAAATTGAAGATTTTTTTCGTTTTTGCCAAAAACTGTTTCAGAATTTGTTATAACTGATTAAATTTTATTATGTTTTTTTTATTATTGCTCATCATTTTGTTATGGTATTTATTAATATTATTACGCCTTCTTATATTCTTTTGTTTTCTGAAGTTGATTGTTTTTTTTTTTTAATATTTTTTTTGTTCTTGCTGAAAAAGGATTTTATTTATTTAGTTTATTGCATCTTGTTGTAATATTTTATTTTAACAAAAAGTGCAGAGCATATTAGTTAAGTTTTTTTTTGTTGTATATTTTTATTATAATGTATTTTATTAATGTATTTTTCGAAAATTTCCTTTTTAATGAAACTTTTCTTCCAGAAAGACTTTTAATTTTTAATGGAATTTTTTTTTAATTGATCAAATTAAGAAATTTCCATCAAAATTCCACATATTTTTTGAAAATAGCATTTTTAACGAAACTTTTCTTCTAGAAAGACTTTTAATTGATCAAATTAAGAAATTTCCATCAAAAATTCGTCATATTTTTCGAAAACTGAATTTTTAGCGAAACTTTTCTTTTAGAAAGACTTTTGATTGATCAGATCAAGAAATTTCCATAAAAAATCCAACATATTTTTGAATTTTTAATTAAATGTTTCTTTTAGAAAAACTTTTAATTGATTGAATTTCCATGAAAAAATCGACATATATTTTGAAAATTTAATTTTGAAGGAACATTTTATTTTAGAAAGACTTTTAATTGATCAAATGAAGAATTTTTCATTAAAAATTCGACATATTTTTCGAAGTTTGCCTTTTTAACGAAATTTTTCTTCTAAATATAATAAATAATAAATAAATTGATGAAACTAAGAAATTTCCATCAAAATTCCATATATTTTCCGAAAATTGCCTTTTTAACGAAATGTTTCTTCTAGAAAGACTTTTAATTGATCAAATTATAAAATTTCCATCAAAAATTCGATATATTTTTCGAAAATGGCCTTTTTTAACGAACGTTTTCTCTTAGAAAGACTTTTAGTTGACAAAATTAAGAGATTTCTATCAAAAATTCGACATATTTTTCGAAAATTGACTTTTTAACAAAACTTTTTCTTTTAGAAAGACTTTTAATTGATCAAATTTAAAAAAATCTATCAAAAATTCCACATATTTTTTTTCGAAAAATGCCTTTTTAACGAATCTTTTCTTCTAGAAAGGCTTAATTGATCAAATTGAGAAATTTCCATCAAACATTCGACATATTTTTCTAAAACTGAATTTTTAACGAAATTTGTCTCGTATAAAGACTTTCTATTGATCAGATTAAGAAATCCCCATCAAAAATTCGACATATTTTCCGAAAATTTCCTTTAAACGAAACTTAACTCATAGAAAGACTTTTAATTGATCAAATTAAGAAATGTCAATCAAAAATTCGCATTATTTTATAAAAATCGCTTTTTTTACTAAAGTTTTAATTGATCAAGTTAAGATGTTTCTCCATTAAAAAATTGAATTTTTAACGAAACTTTTCTTTTAGAAATACTTTTAATTGATCATATTAAGAAATTTTTCGAAAATTGCCTTAATAACGAAATTTTTCTTCTAGAAAGACTTTAATTGATCAAATTAAAAAAATTCTATTTAAAATTCGACATATTTTTTGAAAATTGCCTTTTGCACGAAATTTTTTTTATAGAAAGACTTTTAATGGATCAAATTAAGAAATTCCCATCAAAAATTCGACATATTTCAAAAATTGCATTTTTAACGAAACTTTTCTTCTAGAAATACTTTTAATTGATCAAATTAAGAAACTTCAATCAAAAATTCGACATATTTTTCTTAAATTTCTTGCTTAAAAAAATGTTTCTTATAGAAACATATTTTATTCGAAATTTGCCTTTTTAACGAAACTTTTCTATTAGAAAGACTTTTAATTGATCAGATTAAGAAATTCCCATCAATTTTATTTTTAATTGCCTTTTAGAAGGACTTTTTATTGATCAAATTAAGAAATTTTCTTAAAAAATTCGACATATTTTTCGAAAATAGGCTTTTTTACGAGACTTTTCTTACAGAAATACTTTTATTGATCAAATTAAGAAATTTCCACCAAAAATTCGACATATTTTTCGAAAATTTATTTTTTAACGACATTTTGTTTCTACAAAGTCTTTTAATTGATAAAATTAAGAAGTTTCCATCAAAAAACAAAGCATTTTTTCACATAATTTTGTGATTTTGTATGCCAAAAAAATAACTTCTTCTGATTGCCTTTTTAATTAAACCTTAATTTTAGAAAGACTATTTACTGTTTCGATGAAGCTGATTGATTTTTTTGTATTTCTTGATTTAGAGGCTTTAATTTATTTGAATTTTTGTTTATATTCGAAGTTTTTATTTTTGAAACGCTTACTGGAATTGTAAGATATTTTGTTATTATAGTTATTTTTAATGTATTTTAAGTTATACCTATGATTTTTTTAAAATGTAATTATTTTTTCTTCCTGAGTATTTGTTGGGTTCCCAACCACAAATAAAAACAAAGATGTTTTTTGCCGACAGCTTCGGAGTGATTCACTCCATTTTCAGGGCTGTTTTCTACAATTTATTGAATTTAATTACATAAAGAACATAATATAAAATTGTTGAAATTATGTGTTTTGAGATTTTAATATTATAAGAAACGCTAAGCTTACGCTACGTTTATGCGCACAAGTAACGTCACGGAAAATAGCCTACGAAATCCTCCTTAATATAATTCTTCAATAGCGTGAATGGAGAAAATAAAAAGCATCAACAAATTACATTTTAATTTAAAAAAATTCAAAATGTTTCACTGGGATTTTTTTTTTAAAAAGTCTTTTGAGTTCATACATTTAAAAAAAAAATTGTCTTTGTTTCTTAAGATTTTTTTATCTAAACAATAATCTCATCAAAAATAGAGAAAAAAATGCCTCATAAGACAAAGTGAAAAAAGTGTTTTTAATGAAAGATTTGTGTTCTTGTCATAATAATTCAATTTTCTACGCGGTACTAAGGATCTATACGCATTATGATGTTTTGAATTTGTTGCAGACATTCCAAGGAATATAATACAATTTACTTGACTGTCAATTTTAATGAAAATGTTATTCCTAAAATTAAAATTAGACCCAAACAATGCTGAAGTAGATACAAATTATGAACAAGAACCTTAGTTTATAAATTAATTTAAAAATAAATTATCTATGTCTACGCGTAGTCTTAATTTCATATTGTTCACAATTCCCGAAAGTTATTCCTAGTTTTTAGCTAAAATAGCTTTAGAGATACAAGTTTAAAGTCGAAAAAAATAAAAAATATACCCAAATTATGATTAACTACGGTCATACAAAGGCTTTCTAGGTCTTTTTTTTTTTTTTTTTTTTTNTTTTAAGGTTCTTTTTTTTTTAAGAAGGCTTTTTAGAGTTAAATAAATTTTTTTTTTATAATCAGTTGAATAAATACTTTAAATTTTCCAAAATCCAGGACAAATTCAGTGAATCTGGATTAATTTTAAGCCATGAAACTGAAATCTTCCTAAATTTTAAATTATTTTAAACTAAATTTTAAATTTCGCTAGCGATAACATTTTGTTTTTTGTCAAGGAAAAACTAAAATCACTCTGGATATGCACAAATAAATTTTTCTAAAAGTTTTCAAACGTTGTAAGGACATTATTGAAATGAAAGCCATATTTTTAGCAAGAGCTAAAATAAAAATGACCCAACGGCTCTTGTAGGATTTCTGCTAGGGAATTTCTTAAAGATTTTAAATATTTTTCAATAAGCTTTTAAAATTTTTTATTGGAATGGTTTCAATAGAACTTCTTCGAAGCAGGTATGTTTAAAATTTAAAAATAGAATGCTTGATTTTTTTTCCAAAAATAATAATGGTAATAATAAGAAATTTAAAATACTTTTAGATTTGATGTACATTTTTCAAAACAATAGAAATTGAGCGTTTTTGATTTAATGAAGTTCAAAAACAAGATTTAAAAGTTAATTCACAATTTTGTTTTATTTGATAATTTTGGATTAATACAAAATAATGCAAAATTGAATATAGGGTTTTTTTAAAATCAATTTAGATGTAGATGATTTTTTTGAGGGTTTAAAAAGTTTTTGCATTTAAAAATGCATGTCCTGGGTGAGTGTTTCCATTTATTATGAGATTATTTCAGACATAATAAAGCTAATTTTCAAAATAATTTGGAAGTAATATTCGTTTCGCATAGCTTACAGAATCCAAATATTTTTTAAGCAAAATTAAAATTATAAAAAATATAAAAACATTTTAAAAAATTAAATTCAATTGAAAACTTGTCCAATTTTTAATGTTTCACTATGGTTTTTGTAAGCCCTAAAAGGCCTATTTCTAGCTTGATGAGCTTTGATGAACCCTGTAAATTAGATTATTTAAATAATAAATAAATTATAACATCCGACATCAAATTACTATTACTATCAATAATTGGTAAGAAACATTCAGACAGACTTAATTAAAATATTGATAAAATAAAAAACAATATAAAAAAGTTTTATTTCATTGCAAGTTAGTTGGCAAAAGTGGTTCCGAAAGGAAAAACAACAAACTTATCTTTACCATCTTTTTGAATTTTCTGATAAAAATGATTTTGTTCAACGATCACACAAGATTCTTCTTTTCTTAAAATAATTGGATTCAATGAAACGTTCAAACAGTTTAGAT
Organism: Megaselia abdita; assembly: GCA_001015175.1. NCBI lineage: Eukaryota > Metazoa > Arthropoda > Insecta > Diptera > Phoridae > Megaselia > Megaselia abdita. Next base: position 13,349 of record JXPG01024779.1, read on the forward strand.
AAAACTTTTGGAATGGCGAGTTCAGTACGATTTCATAGGCCTCCGAGATACCGTTACACCAAACATTACAAAAGTTTGTGAATGATATCAATGGCTTGGCGATGTTTAAAGCGTCTTTAATTGTTCGGAATGCTGTAAGAGTTGGGATCAGTAAGGAGTTTTTCTCATCAAAGTGTTCCAATGAAATATCACAAGCAATGGTAGGTCTTGTAGAGTTTGTGGTCTCTTCTGAGTAGATCGTTTTCGCGTTTAAAACTGCAAGAGCTGCAGACACTTTTTTGAAGGAATCCACGAACTTCTTATTTTTGACAAGTTCTTCTGGAAAAGCCCCAAGTTTTGCCTTCAGTATTCCAATGAAATCCTCGTAACAACTTTCTTGAACAAGAATGTTAGATATTTTGTTGTTGTTGAAAGTTTTAGTAGACTCAGCAAGATAATGAGCGGCAGAATGTAAGTCAGAGTTCTTATAAACAAACATAACTACGGAATTATTGGCTGATTGAAAATCACCGATCTGTGGAAGAGAAAAGGAGTTTTTTTTAATTATCATTGATGGTAAAACGAAAATACACAAATCTTGCGATATGCTGAGGACCTAGATATCATTGTGGAAGGTAGCTTCGTAGGAATCGAATAGGCAGCAGAGCGAGTAGGTCTAAAGATAAATGCAGGGAAAACAAAGTACATGCTTGCGTCCAGTGACGAAAACCGACTTCAAAATATTGGACCAAACGTAAGCATAGGTCAGCATAATTTTCAAAACTCAACACATTATACCAAAATGAAGATATCGTCAATAAAATCAAAATCCAGAGGTTGAGATGGCTTGGGCACGTACACCGAATGGACGAAATTGCTCCTGCCAACAAATGTCTATTCTCCTTTCCTGATGGTGGTAGAAGAAAAAGAGGAAAACCTCGCCTGCGCTGGCTTGACGCCGTGGAAAACGATTTGACGACGCTGCGGTGTAAAACATCATGGAGAAGAAAGGCAGCGGATAGACAAGAATGGAGTCACCTTTTGAAGCAAGCGAAAAGGTAAAAGGTAATAATGGTAAGACAATTTTCTTTAATTAATGTGGATATCGACTAGATTTGTGAACATAAATCATTTCATTTAACTTTTTGGAAGATCAAATATTTAGTATTTTTTTTAAGTAACGTAAATATGTGTATGAAGATAGTTCCACGGAACAGTTTATTTATAAAGAACAGTATCAAATATTCATGCTATATCCCTTGTTTCATTATCTAAAATGTACAGGCATTTCTAGAGCAAGGAAACTAGCAAAAACCAACTGAGAAAAAAGTGAATTTATATAATCTGGAATTAATCAGTCATTTAGATGACTACTCAGGAAATAAAAGCACCAATTTTTTGTTTCTATTTCATTTTATTTCATTCTTAGAATGTTTATTTTGTTTTAATGTTTTATTTACAAAACAAATAAATGGAAAAATGATGCATAGTTTGGTAGCTGCAGGTATACGCATAACTTTTGTTCTGTCACATATGATTCAAAAGACATCCAACAATATTAATTAGTGATTAATTAGTGAGGTAGCTTAGCGCAAGCTAAACTGCTCGAGTTTTTAAAGCTAGCTTTAGGTTTTGAAGCCCAAAATGAGATTTTTTAAGTTAAGTTAAGTTATTTCTTAAGCTTTCATTTTTTAGTTTATAAACATATTTTGAGAGCATTTATGACATATAGTTCTACAAAAATTGTTGGGGATTTTGTAGGAAAAAATATAATTTTAGATCTACTAAGGAAACCGTTTTCGTGTTAAACATGCTTTTTCTAAAACTCATAAAATTTCAAAACAAAACAAAAAAAGCCAGTTTATTCCTTGGGGCTTTTCACTAGTCAAAATCGTGTACGGGATGCAATCTTTCTTCGTATCTTCATCTTAAATTCCACATCTCTCATTTAAAAAACAAATGAATGACAAACATAGTGAATGTATTTATAATATTAATGAGAATTTTGATCATAGCATAATTGGCTTTGTTGACTGTAATTTATTTAATATTAAGTGGACTCCGGATAATTATTAATGAGGACCTTCTAATTCCACTACACTTATAATGCAAAAAGAAGAGCATTTCCTTGATTTATTAGCATTATCAATTCTTTGCCAACTAAACAGTATTCCAAATCTTGAAGGAAAAATCTTGGATTTAGTTTTTTGTAATGAACCGGACCTATGTAATGTATCTCTTGTGTAAATTGATGATTTGCTATCACCTATTACTACCAATCATTATATCGCCCTTTGCTTAGATCTTTAGTCCAACTTCACTGTAACAAACAATCTTATCAAGATAAACGTTTTGATTTTGAATACAAAAATTCTAATTTAATTGAATTTAAGGATCTCGCATTTTATGACAAAATATTTCACATAACGAAACTTACTATTCCTACCGAACGCTGTGTTAAATAAGATAATCCTCCTTGGTTTAATAAAGAAATAAAAAAGTTGAAAAATAAATTTAATGCATTATATAAGAAAATGACGTCTTCGCAGAATGATCAATTAAAAAGTAAATATCGTGAACAAAAACTTTACATTGAAAGATCAATTCAGCAAGATTCAACAAATATTGGGTCATTTATAAAAGATAAGTCTAAGACTAATGATTACCCTTCACCTATGACATATGAAAATAATTATTCTGAATTAAACGAAACAATCTGTGAATATTTTCGACTTTCCTTTCAATTAGCTTTTATTGTCAACGATTATTATTTACACACTCACAAGTTATCAAGGATCATAGAATTTAACGACCTTGGAGTTTTGTTTGATCATAAACTGTGTTTTGAATTACATTATCAATATATAATTTCATCGTCGTCTAGATTTCTTTCCACAACTTGAACATCTATAAAACGATGTACACTTCACTAATTCGACGAAACTTGGAGTACTGTGGTGTTGTTTGGAACTCTCAATACACTACTTAACATTGCTCCTTTGTGAAACAATTTTTCATCAGAGCTCTCCTTTTGAGCACAGATGCATTTTTTTTTAATTATTTCAGTTAGAAAAAAGAAAAATAATGTTTTCGCCTTTTATTCTAAGTTTATTAAATTTTAAAGTTCTACAATTTTGTTTGAGAAATATATGATTTATATATATATATATACAATATATGATCTCTTGAGATGTGATAAAGTGGGAATTTTCTTTAATTTTAGTTTTATACTTATATTCGTTATAGGAATTAATAGTGTGAAGAAGAATCTATATAAGATTACTAAACCCTCGTTAAAAATTGAACGAATTGGTACAATGAAATCATTTAAAAATAAAACCATATTTTGTCAACGAAAAGAAAGAAACGGCAAGGGTGGGACTATAAACTACAGCCTTTGCCTGTCTATCATTCGGATAGAGGAAGACTCATCCCCT
>JXPG01024785.1:859-15221 GCA_001015175.1 Megaselia abdita
GTGTAAATTAAATTCATAAAGATAGTTTTCACAACTCATGAAACTGTTGTTTGCAAAAACAAAAGTAAATGCATTGTCTCCATAATCAAGAAATAGCCACATAACTTCAAAATAATGAATAACTTCCACTGCATCAGCGTTGTTATGTAATTAATACTCTTAACAATTACATCAACAAATTAAATAGATGTGGATGTAATTTTTATAATTATAATTACAAGACAACATAAAAGCAAATTTCATTGAATTCATTTCGGAGCTTTAATCCCTGTATTTATTTATATATTTAAAAAAAATCAGATAATTTCAAGATAACACAACCAAAACAATTTAAGATCGTCATTAAAAGTTATTAAAAGAATAAAATACTTTGAAAACTGTTTGTGTGCTAAAACGATATATTGAAATTAGTAAAGCACACCGAAGGTGGGTCGCGCCAGCTAGTTATTCATATTATTGCTTCATATTAAAAAGAAAACGATATGCATTTTCTTGATCTTAATGTGTAGCTTAAAAATATCTATAAAATAAATTTCTTAAACAATTCAATCAAATGTGTTTACTTAAAGAAAAACGTAGAAACTTAAAATGTCTTAGCTCACAAGAACATTTTTAAGACGTGACAAAATGCAGCCTCCATATGTGATATTAAAGCGTCGAGACGGGTTTGAAAATTTATAATAAATTAATAAATCTAAAAAAAAAACAATTATATGTTCAAAACAAATTTTTAGAAACATATGAGAAGGAAGAAATAAGACTTCAATGCTGAGAAAAATCTCGGAATAAAGAACGATTCTATTAACCTTCATGATATGTTTCTCCTACTAACTTTTATGCATAGTACATGACAGCTTGGTGGATTCCCCTGATTCGGCTATTATGTCGTAGTACTGAATGTAATGTTCGGATGATAGTTCCTATTCCGGTACAAAAACATAACTTATATTAAAACGCCAAATGTTGAATGTTATATCAAAAACAAAATAAGACTTAGGATCCAAATACATATCTAAATTGCATATAAAATTAAAATAAAAGAAAAAATACAAGTTTAATCTCGCAAATCGTTAAAAAAATTTTTTTTTCTTAATGTTTAAAGAAATGAATAATACAATTATGAAAGGAATATTTTATTTCCACAATAAAAAATCTTTTAAATAATTTGTAAAAGAAACAATTAAACAATATCTAAAAAAAAATATAAGTTTTTGAACATATTAATAAAAATTACATTTTTGTAAATATTAAATATATTTAATATATTAAAAAAAAGTTCTATGAACAAATTAGTATAATTAACATTTCATTTCGAAAATCAAACTAAACTTTCCTAATATGAAAAAAAGAGTTTTTCTCAAAAATTAGTAAAAGGAGTATTTCATTTTGAAAATTAAATAAAATCTCAATTTTTCTAAATATTTATAAAAAACACTTTTATAAATAAATTAGTAAGAGAAAGATTTCATCTAGAAAATTTTCCTTTTCCAAAATATTAAAAAAAAATGTTTCAAAAATTAGTATAAAGAAATTTTTATTTCGAAAATTAAAAAAACATTTAATTGTTCTAAATATTTATAGGAAAAAGTTTTATAAAAGTATATATATAAAAAAATATATTTTTTTAAATTCGTAAAAAAACACTTTTTATTATGAAAATTAAATAAAATGTTTATATTTTTGAATAAATTAGTAAAAGAAACATTTCAACTCGAAAATAAAAACAAAATTTCCCTAAGATTTTTTTTTTTTAAATTAGTAAAAGGGACATAATATCTTGAAAATCAAGCTAAATTAGTAAAAAGAAAATTTTATCTCGAAAATCAAACAAAATTTTCCTTTTACAAAATATAAAATTGAAAATTAAGAAAAGGAACATTTTATTTTGAAAATTAAAAAAACATTTATTTTAATGTTTTTATATAGTATTTATTATTAAAATACGTATTTATATCTATGATTTAGTAAAGGGAACATTTCATCTCGAAAATCGAACTGAATTTTACTTTATTTTGATATCGTTTCGTTTATGTTTGGTTTTTCTGGATATTATTTCTAATTTTCAGGTTCAATGTCATCGAATGTTATTTCATGTTGAAAAACATTTTTTTTAGAATCATAATTCATGGATGCGATTTCAAATTTTTAAATTAATTTTTGACTTAGATGATAAGTCATCAGGCACTACGTGTCAGGCGTTAAATCAGGTCGCCTAAATTTTATGCATAGTACATGATGATGCACATCCTCTGTGGTTATGCTTACAAACATATATTTCCCATAGCAAATAATGGTTTTATAGTCTATTTCGACTATAGTAAGCTAGCGCTAACCTATATCACATTAAAAAATACAATTTCTTCTTTTTTTTAATTTTCTTTTTCAGAATAATAAATAAAAGAAAAAACAAACAAACTTTCATACATTTCATTTTCAGAAACAAGAATACACATAAATGGTTCATATCTGCCAAGTAAGGTTTCTTAAAAGTGCCGGCGACATTTCTTCTATGGGAGAATCAATTTCTGAATTAGGGCGAACTTGGTTAAAAATACAAAATATTTAATCTGAATTTAGAACTCTATTCCTTTTTTCAAGAAATAGTGCTAACAAAAAATAGAAAATTTGTTATTTTACGCTACACAACTACTCCGATTTTAGCTGCTTTCTTATTTTGCTTCGAGAAACATCTAGTTTTTCTTTCTAATACGATTTTTTATTTTAACGATGTTTTTAACTTATTAACGTCACTTAACGCAAACACATATTCTGAGTAAATATATTTACAAAAAAGAAGAGTAGTATTGCATATTCATATTTCTTGTTTCTAATTCGAAACAATAGCAGTTTATTAATTTTGGTTTTTATCAAACGACATAGTTCTATATTACGGAAAATGATCGAGTCTTGATAGAATTGACATGTTACAATTAAACCGTTTTAACAGTCAAACATACTTCTTTAAGACCTGTTTCATGTTTTCACTTTCTTTGTTTCATTTATTTAGGTGGTATTAACATGCAATGGTATGTGTGTTACTCTTATAACTTTTCAAGAGAAAATGTGTAAGCAAACGAAAGACTTCGATTAAACCACTAGTTATGAAAAGACAACAAACCTGAATAGTTGTTATACGTGGCCAAGATTTATAAAAAAATTGAAACAGTGTCTTTTTTATTAATTGCCGAAATATATGTTTAAAATTTAATAAAGTAGTGAAAATTTGCAAATTTCGTGAAAAATAATTATGTGTGTCTTGTGAAGAATAAAACAAAGGTGAAAAAAAGGAAATATTTAAGATTTTCGTTAAAAAAAGCTACAAAGTGAATTAATATATATTAAAATGTTAAAATTTCACTTTCTCTTTATTTAAATTATTCTTTTTTTTGTAAGGCTTCAACAGATTAGAATTTTTATTAATATATTAGCACTTTGTCTGTCGATCTGCAGAAGTTTCGATGTCTATAGTTCTCTAAATGAAGTGAATGGATACAAATTATAAATAAATATAAATACTTTGCCTGAAATATATTTATATATATATATTATTAAAAGGATTGTTGCAAACATATTTTTTATGTATATTAACTTTTTTAGCGTATCTTATATCAAAAGTATGCTTAGCTGCACAGCTTTATTATTGGGTTAATTTTGTGAATAATTTAAATACACAAGCAAAAATTGTCTTCGTGTAGTAAACTTAAGATGGATTTAAACTTATATTGCAAGTTTTTAACAACTTAGTAGTAAACTAGTTTTTTCTCTTTGTTTCCTGAAATAAAGATTGAGCTTCAGTGCACAGTCCAGTTTAATGTTTTTGCATATTCTTCGACTTCGAAGACGGCCTTCACTATATTTAAGAAACATTTTTGTATAACTTTATATATATATGAAAGTTTGGTAATTGCTTAAATCTCCGAGAAAATTATTGTATAAGTTTCATCAAGCTTCAAACATTTCGAGTAGTCTACAAAATCCTGATTATTTGAAATAAACTATGATAGTAGACAAAATTATTATGAAACTTGGTTAGTCAGTGATGATTGGAATTAGTGAATACTTCACCGTATCGATTTTAATAATGAAAAGTGGGTTTTTTTGTTAAATAAAAAATTAGTCATTTTGTTTTAAAGATTGAACTATATTTTTTGAAAAGCTGATGGGAAGAGCTAACCAGACTAGGCATATGTGATACCACATTTAAATTATCTAACTGGAAACTACTACTAACATATAATTTTGATTTGTTTATACCAGGTAGCTAGCTAGCTAAGAGATTTCTCTATTTTGATATTTTAGTTTTAGGATTTTCGTAACTGCATATCAGGCACAACAGGAAATTAATTAAACATTTTATAACGATGAATGTAAAATCATTAAATGAGCTGTGTTAGAAAACAGTTGCGAGAATGTATTTGACTAAAATTTTAAGGATGTTTTCTTTCCTTTCAAGAATAATTTTCCGAAAAAGAAGATCACATTAAAAACTATCTTAAATTTGAGTTTTCCAATGCCATCTAAAAATATTGGTATTATAGTTGGTATTATAGTATAGACTTTTGTTTAATTTTTGACTTTTCCTGATTTGCTTATTACCGAAGGCTTCAACTTCAACTGGTCTGCTACAGTTTTGAGAATTTTAAAAACTCCATTCAAGTTCAAGGGTGATGAGTTTTAAGAATGAGGTCTTTAACCGTAAAGACTATAAGATCGACCAACGCGACGCCAGGAGCCCTCAAGGTAGTCACTTTGATAATGTTTCGCTTGCTTTAGAAAGTACAAAATAAATAGTAAAAAGTTTTGATTTACGCGGACCGGGCGGTATGAAAATATATTCTACGATTTAATCGTCCGGGGATGCTCAGCTTCTTCCTTTGAAAAGTAATGCTCGAATATTGATAAATGTGAGTTTTTACAGAAAAAAGTCATTAATTTTGAATTCAAGATTTAACAACTCGGTTTTTTAATTTAACAATATAACTACGGACCTCGGAGTCGTTTTTGATAAAATAGAATTTAAATGTTCAATCGTTTACCGTCACTTATGCATCTTTTGTTCGTCTGCTTTTATAAAAAAAATATTTAATTGTCCGATATACTATTTTATAATATTAACCTTAAACATTTTAATTTTGCTTTTCATCTAATACATAAATCTCTATTATTAAATAAAATATTCAATTAATAAACTTCTATAAACTTCTTCAAAATTAGATTTCTCTATACTTATATTTTGATATATTACTTTTTATATTTTTTTGAAACTATCATTTGAAAACTGTATTCAAAATTTAATTTTCAATACCATTCAAAATCTAATTTAAAAATTTACTTTAACTTCAATTTCACAAAAAAGAAGTAACTTTTAGCAATACACTGAACTACATAAAACATAAAATAAAAACTATTCACTTTGATATTTTGAATCCCCAGACCTATCAACAACAAAATTAGTCTAATTCTTAATAAAAAGTTTAACACAGAATATATTTTTAAAACCTCATACCTCGGTTCAACATTTCTCAAACACTTCTCAATACTATTATTCACTTCATCATCAGAGACACCAAAATTAGCTCAATTCTGGAACGTCCAGCATTAAAAATGATTTTAACAAAAAGTTTTACACAGAAAAAACATATCAAAAAACGGTTTCAATATTTTTCGAAAACTTTTCAATACTTTATCCTCAGACATTCCCATCGACACCAAAATTTATATAATTCATAACAAAAAGTTGAACACAGAAAAACATATATTTTCGAAACCTAATATCTTGAAAACCGTTTAAATATTTTTCGAAAACTTTTCAAAACTATTCACTTCATCCTCAGATCTCTCTAAAAATATCAAATTTGTCTTGATAACTACCTTAAAGGCTCGTTGAGCAAATTGTTTAACAGACAACGGAAAACGCCAACCGTTAAATAAGGATTTTTTTTTTACAATCAAAACCATAAAAATCAATTCTAAAATTAAAACAAGTGAAACTGTAATTTAAGAATGGCAACAAGAAGCTACATTCAACTAGGTGGTGCAGAAAAATTCTAATTATAATGTTGATCCTTTAAAAAAAATCTCAAATTTCTCTGAGTGCGTTCCAATTATTGATATTGTTGAGTCTGCTTTTATTTGGGCCTTTGAGGAGCACAAATGGCTTTTTTAATGGCCTTCTATAATATGATGTACACAATATATCCTGAATAATTAAGTATGAATTTATTTAAAAACATCTTCAGAAAATAGAAAGTTTGCATAGGTAAAAATTTACTAAAGGCATAGCAAATGTATATTGACACCAATTCCTATTTGGGACAATTTATAAATACACATAAAGCATTTAAAGTCCATTTATTTTACAAGGAACTTAGGTAATCATAAAAACTTTTATATCAAAGTAATTGTTTATTTATGTTTGACTTAAAGTGTTTAAAGTCTGTGGTCTCTTAAACTATTATGATAAACTTTTAAACTTTTTTTATAAGAATTAAATACTTAAAAAACTAAGATTTTGTTCTTGAAAAATTTAGAATATTCATAATATTAGAATTACATCAAAGATTAAAAAGAATAGAATTTTTAAGTTACGAATATTAATTATAATTATGGTTATGCATGACCTTGTATTTGTTCCTTAGTCGGAAATCAATAAAATATTTTTGTGAAACGATTTTCTTATAAAAGTTTATTTACTTTTCTGTTCTAAAGACAGTTTAAGAAATAAATTAAAGGCTTCCTAAAGTATGTATATTTTTCTATTAACTTTCACGTTGTGTGGTAACTATACAATATACATATATAGTATATATACGTATTTAGTATATGATGAAGCACAGATTGATATGATTAACGTACTTAGAAAACAATTCGTTTTATTATTATAAAAATATATTACTTACTTTACTTTTGATGGTCGTCCGATTATAACTGGGAAATCCAAACCTATCGACTACCGCTCTCCACATTTTGTGGTGGTACTTTTCCAGTTGTTTGTACCCTTGGATTAAAGTTCTTCTTCTATACATCCAAGCCAGCGAAGCCTTTGTCTGCCTCGTCTTCTTGTACCATCCGGTTTCCCTGCATGATCTTTTTTGGTGGATCCATGCTCCAAACATGGCACAGTCATCGAACTTGCTGCTTTTTAATTCGGTTCACGATAGCAGCGTCATTATAAAGCTTCCAAGGTACGTGAAATCTTGGGCTGACTCGAAGTCATCAGACCCAATCCGGATGTGGTTGAATTGCTTGTTGTCTCTAGTGTATAGCTCATCTCTAATGATGCAGTCGTAGGCTTTTTAAAATCTAGGAACAGGTGGTGGGTGTCAATCTGGAAATCTCTGGTCTTTTCGAGAATCTGACATAAGGTGAATATTGGGTCGGTGGTGGATTTTCCTGGTCTAAAACCGCACCGGTAATCTCCTATGATGTCGTTGAGATACGGTTTTAAGCGCTTTCTAATAAGTTCCGCCTGAATTCCATCGGATTCAGGGCTCTTGTTGCGCTTCAGCCTGGCTATGGCCGCTCTGATCTCGTCGAAATACTCTCGCCATCTATCGAGAATGTCATCGTCTTTCATCAACATAGATTACCGGTATTGTCGTTGCCAAAAACTGTGCGGTCCTTTAGTTGCTTGACGTGCTGGTAGAACTTTTCGTAGTGACGTTTCCTGGATCTGTTTACCGCGAAAAATATATCAAGCATTCGAATAAAATATAAAGCAATTCTTAATCGAAAATATATAATTTTTAATTTCTTTAGATGTCTGGAATAAAACATCGACCTCTTACATCTGCTGTTGCTGGTGACAGCGAAGATAACTACACTGATGACGAAAGTACTCCCTTAACACATGAGATTTATAATGAAAGGTTATTTATTTATTAAAATAAAATATACAGGATAACAGTATTAAAATAAAAATATTTCAGTCAACGAACGATACATGAAACCAAAGGATGGGATGTCTTCAGGGATCCCCCACTAAAAGTTGATAGCGGGTCAACTGCAAATCAAGCTTGCTTAGATTTAACCGTACGAATTTTGAAAGTCTTCGCATACTTAATAACATTTATTATAGTATTATGTGGTGGCGTTATTGGCAAGGGTTCGATATTATTCATGACTTCGCAGATTAAATCCAATAAAAAAGTTATTTATTGTAACAAAGATTTGGTAACTTAGCTTTTATTTTATTTTAAATGAATAAGTTATTACTATTATTTCAGGGAAGGGATAAAACGTTCGTTGCAACATTACCTGAGGAAGAACGAATAGCTTGGATGTGGGCTATAGTGTTTGTATTTTCTGTCCCCGAAATAGGAGCTTTAATAAGATCAATAAGGATATGTTTTTTCAAGTCTTATAAAATTCCATCTACTGGGAATTTTCTCTTTTGCACTCTAATGGAATCGCTACATGTCATTGGATTATCTGTACTTATGTTTGTCATTTTACCAGAAATTGACGCAATACAAGGTGCAATGCTTACAAACTGTATGTGTTTTATCCCTGGCATGTTCGGACTATTATCTAGAACCAAGCAGGAAGGAAAACGAGCTGTTAAGTATCTTATTGACTTCGTTGCTATTTTGTGTCAAATAACGGGCTTCATAATTTGGCCGATTCTGGAAAATCGGCGAATATTATGGTTAATTCCTTTTGCTTGCATATCTATATCATGTGGATGGTGGGAGAACTACGTTTGTTCGCAATCATCAATTAGAACTATACGAAAATTAGGAAAGATAAAAGATGACTTGAAACTTACAAGATATTTCAATTGTATGTTTCTATCAATTTGGAAAATAATATTATTTTTTTGCTCAATGTTTGTAATATACTGGATACATGGAGATGATCCATCTAATTTACTATCATTATTTAATGATGGTTTCGGGATTCACAAAATTGTCGTGGATGAAGTAGGAACTAGCGCAACACTGTCATTACCAGACTTATTAAAATCCTCCCAAGTCACGGATTCTATAGATATTGATAGTAATAACTACTCAGTAGTGTATGTGATCATTATACAAGTATTAGCATCATATTTTTGTTATATTTTTGGAAAATTTGCTTGTAAAATATTGATTCAAGGATTCAGTTATTCGTTCCCTGTAAATCTAACAATTCCTATAGTAGTATCTGCACTAATAGCCGCTTGTGGAATAAGAATCGGGGATCCTTGTTTCTTTCATGGATCAATACCGGACTACTTATTTTTTGAAAGCCCCACGGTGTTCCGCTTGAATGATTTTATCTCGAAACAAATGGCATGGGCTTGGATCTTATGGCTTCTGAGTCAAACTTGGATAACACTACATATATGGACTCCAAAATGTGAAAGATTAGCGACAACTGAAAAATTATTCGTGAATCCAATGTATTCCGGTCTTTTGATAGATCAGTCTATGGCACTTAACAGGCGCCGAGACGATCAAGCCGACGTAAAAACGGAGGTAACCAATATTAAATGTGATACAAAATATAAATTTATTAAATTAATTTTTAAAGGATTTGGCAGAAATTGAAAAGGAGAAAGGAGACGAATATTACGAGACCATATCAGTTCACACCGATGGCTCTGCAATACAAAAACCGAGTATAAAGTCCTCAGATCATATAACAAGAATATACGCTTGTGCCACTATGTGGCACGAAACTAAAGACGAAATGATGGAGTTTTTGAAAAGTATAATGAGATTGGATGAAGATCAATGTGCTCGTCGAGTTGCGCAAAAATATTTAAGAATAGTAGATCCTGATTATTATGAATTTGAAAGTAAGTTTTCGTTTTTGGTTTTATCTTTCAACTTATCTTTTATGCCGTTCCATGCAATATGAAATAATGATAGAAAGTGATGTTAAAATCAGTTGTTTAAACTAAAAAAGTCATTAAGAAATATTTTTAGTTCAAAAAAATGGCAGTAAAATTTAGAAAAAATTGTGCAAAGTGAGTGAGCAAATTCACCATTTCAAATAGTTCAAGCCAGAAATAATCGAAAAATTATATGTATCTAATGGAAAAAATAGACGTACTAGAGCTAACTTTATTAAAACAGGTTATTGAACTAAAAAGAACAAAGACTAAGTAGTTTTTTTTAGAAGGAAAACGTGCGCACATGAATTCAAGACACCTAATGATCTTAAAATTTAATTCAATACATATATTATTATAATTACCCACAATTGTAATTTAAAAAAACTTACATTGATACTTCGAAAAATTCAGAATATATTGTATATATTATATATATGCTACTCTTTTTTATTAAAATAATTATTTTCATTATTTACAGCACACATATTTTTCGATGATGCTTTCGAGATATCTGACCACAGCGATGATGACACACAAGTTAATCGATTTGTCAAATTATTAGTTTGCACAATTGATGAAGCTGCTTCGGATATTCATCAAACCACCATCCGATTACGACCACCTAAGAAATATCCTGCGCCTTATGGAGGTAGATTAGTTTGGACTCTTCCTGGAAAAACTAAAATGATAGCTCACTTGAAAGATAAAGATAGAATAAGACACAGGAAAAGGTGGTCACAAGTTATGTACATGTACTACTTATTAGGTCATAGACTTATGGAACTACCAATATCAGTTGATAGAAAAGATGTGATGGCTGAAAATACTTATTTGTTGACGTTAGATGGAGACATTGACTTCCAGCCATCCGCTGTAACACTGTTAGTTGATTTAATGAAAAAAAATAAGAACTTGGGAGCAGCTTGTGGACGTATTCATCCAATTGGATCAGGTCCCATGGTCTGGTATCAAATGTTTGAGTATGCTATTGGCCATTGGCTTCAAAAAGCAACAGAGCATATGATTGGATGTGTACTTTGTAGTCCTGGTTGTTTTTCTCTTTTCCGTGGGAAAGGCTTAATGGATGACAATGTTATGAGAAAATATACAACCAGATCAGATGAAGCCAGACATTATGTACAATATGATCAAGGTGAGGATAGATGGTTATGTACACTTTTACTTCAAAGAGGATATCGAGTAGAATACTCAGCTGCATCAGATGCATACACACATTGTCCAGAAGGATTTAACGAATTTTATAATCAAAGAAGAAGATGGGTACCATCAACTATTGCTAATATTATGGATTTGTTGGGTGACTACAAGCGCACTATAAAGATTAATGATAATATTTCTTTATTGTACATTTTTTATCAAATGATGTTAATGGGAGGAACTATTCTCGGGCCTGGAACCATTTTCCTTATGTTGGTGGGTGCATTTGTTGCCGCATTTAGAATTGACAATTGGACATCTTTTCACTACAACATAATTCCTATTATTACTTTTATGGTTGTTTGCTTTACATGCAAATCAAATATTCAACTTTTAGTGGCACAAATTCTATCTACAACATATGCTCTCGTTATGATGGCTGTAATAGTCGGTACGGCACTGCAGTTGGGCGAAGATGGTATAGGCAGTCCTTCCGCTATTTTTTTGATAGCAATGACAGGATCATTTTTCATAGCAGCATGCCTTCATCCTCAAGAATTTTGGTGTATTACAGCTGGAATAATCTACCTTTTATCAATCCCATCTATGTATCTTTTGTTAATTTTATACTCCATAATTAACTTAAATGTTGTGTCATGGGGCACACGTGAAGTGGCTGCGAAAAAAACTAAGAAGGAATTACAAGCTGAAAAGAAAGCTGCTGAGGAAGCAACTAGAAAAGCTAAGCAAAAAAGTGTGTTGGGCTTTTTGCAAAATGGAATCGGAGACAGTGCAGATGAAGAAGGTTCTATTGAAATATCATTAGCAGGGCTTTTCAGATGTATTTTATGTACTCATGGGAAAACCAATGATGAAAAAGTTCAGCTGACTTCTATTGCTGATTCGTTGAACTCTATTAACAAACGTCTAGAATCACTTGAACACACAATTGATCCACCAAAGAATAGTTCGCATCATATACATCATCACAACAGAAAGCGGACCATTTCAAACAGCTCTAAAGATAATCATTTGTCTTCCTTAGCTGAAAAGTCTGATGGTGGTGAGTCTGAAACCTCTGAAAGCTCAAATGAACAAAGCAGAAATCGAAGGGACTTTTTGACAAACCCATATTGGATTGAAGACCATGATCTTCGAAAAGGAGAAGTAGATTATTTATCCAATGCCGAAATTCAATTTTGGAAAGATCTAATTGATAAGTATTTATATCCCATTGACCAAGACAAGGATGAACAGGTATTTTGTTATTATGAAACTAAACATTTCAAGATTTGTTACTCCAAAATGTTATTATATATTGTTCAAAATAATTTTAGGATCGTATTGCTAAAGATTTGAAAGAATTACGAAATTCATCAGTGTTTTTTTTCTTTATGGTAAACGCTCTATTTGTTTTGATAGTGTTTTTGCTTCAGCTTAATAAGGACAATCTACATATAAAATGGCCTTTTGGAGTTAGAACTAATATTACTTATGATGAATCTACACAAGAGGTAACATCGCTATATGATTTTTATTAATAAGATTTTTTTTTCTTTTCTTTTGAATGAATAGAAGCGAATTGCGCGTGATTTGATAGAGTTAAGGAACAAATCCGTATTTGCATTTTTTATGTTCAATGCTTTATTTGTGCTAGTAGTATTCCTATTGCAACTCAACAAAGATAAACTACATGTAGAGTGGCCGCTAGGCGTCAAAACCAATATAACTTATATTGAAGAAACATCTGAGGTTTATAAAGGATTTATTTTTCCTTCACCTTAATACTCCTCATTATTTCGAAAACAATGAAGTTACATTTTGGCAATGATGAAAATTTTCATAGCTTCATGGTTTTCTTTCCAAATTTAAGTAATAGCACATTTTAAATATGGTTATGGTTATTAACTATTCCTAGAATTTTATTACCCATTGACTTTTTTACTGATGTGAGCTGATTTTGGGGACAAAAAATCAAAGCAATTAACAATACGTGTTCAAAAGAAAGCAAGAAACATACAAGAATGAAATTCATACAAAAGAACAATGTAGAAGCATTTTATTGGATGCCCAAAAATCGCAATCAAAATATAACACAATTAGTTTAAATTCACGCAAATGTATTTTGCTTTCTTTTTTAGAAAAAGTCCAAATGAGCTCCCATTTTAAGGAAAAATAAAGTTTCACATATTCACATTTAACCCTTCCTTCTTACTCAAGGCAGTTCCCACTAAAGTTGGAAAACTATAGAACATTGATTTCATGTTTGGTAACCTACATATTAATGTTTGGTTGAAAGTGAACTTACCGAAAGAAAATATACTACACTACAAGTCCCACAAAAATATTTATAAACATCTAACATATGAATTCTAAACCTTCGTAAACTGTAATATAATTGTTTATTTCGCAGGTCCACATTTCAAAAGAATATTTACAACTTGAACCTATTGGATTAGTTTTTGTATTTTTCTTCGCGTTGATTCTAATCATACAATTCACAGCAATGTTGTTCCATAGATTTGGAACCATATCACATATCTTAGCATCAACTGAATTAAATTTGTGTAAACAAAAATCTGAAGATCTATCACAGGATGCACTGATTGACAAGGTACTTTAGAAATGATATCAAATTAGCATAATTATGATGTATATTTATCTATAGCACGCTGTTGAGATTGTGAAAAATTTACAAAGATTGCATGGAATCGATGGAGATTATGACAATGATTCTGGAAGTGGGCCTGATCGCATTGCCAAAAGAAAAACTATACAAGTCTTAGAGAAATCAAGGCAACCTAGAAGACAGATAGGTACATTAGACGTGGCTTTCAAGAAACGATTCTTGAAACTGAGTGCCGATGAAAATATACCAGGTAAATTACAAACAATATTTTGAAAATGTTATCAAACTAATGCTTACATTGCAGGAACTCCAATCCTAACTAGACAGATGAGTATGAGGCGTGAAACAATAAAGGCATTGGAGGTTAGAAAGAATTCTGTAATGGCAGAAAAAAGGAAATCTGCGATGCAAACCTTAGGAGCTAAAAATGAATATGGAATATCTACGCTTAATTCAGTAAGAAATGTTGTTGTTATATCAATAGATAAGAAAAGTTTTATTTATCTTGCGCAAAGTTTTTTTTCATATTCAAACCCAATAAAAATCAGTAAATGCACAATCCAAGAAACATCTGATTTTTAAAGGAACACTTTTATTTCAGACATGTTTGGTATTGGGTATCTTTTTAGGGTTTTTTTTTGAAAAAAAATACCCTTATGTACTCGCTTTGTCCGTCTGTCTGTCCGTCCGTCTGCCGTAAACCTTTTGTAACGAAGATTTGAAGGGGTAACCATTGTCCGATATTGACATGTGAT
>JXPG01024786.1:0-14116 GCA_001015175.1 Megaselia abdita
GTCATCTTTGATTCGTTGTGTGATTTAGTTTAGTGTTTTTAAATTTGAAAGTAATAATGAGGCCCATAAGCCCTCCTCACGATTTTGGAAATACATGGGCGTAGGAAAGGGGCAATTAAAGCAAAATGAGTTCCTTATATTCCTTCCTTCATAATTCCTTNACTTTTACTTTATGGTTCCAGAGGCTGTCTGGGGCAATTTTAGAATTAATTTTATAAAAAAAGCCCCTAGTGCTACTATACTACGTAGTTCTACCGCTTCATCATAGTTTTTAAGCTTGTTGTAAATTACTTTATTTTTATTTTTCATGGTATTTTCTGCGTTGCTGAAGTTGAAGGAATTTTTGATTTTCCAAGAACGGTAAACCTATTTGTTTGTGTTGTTAGATTTTTTTTTTTAATTTGAATTCTACGTAAAAAAATTATAAATTGGAGTTGATTTTTTTACATTTTTTTTTAAGCTTTTAAATTTTGAAGAGTTATTTATTTTATTGTTGTTCCCTTCTACTTGTTTTAAAATATTTGAATATAATTTATTTAATTTATTGTGAAGCTTTGTGGAACTCTTTTTGTTTTAATTTTCTTGTTATTGTAAAATAACTATTTAATTTTATTATTATTATATATAATCTTCGATGATATCTATTTTTTTTTTATGTTTATTAATATTTTTTTAATCTTTTATTGTAGGGCATTATTTGTTTGACTAAAGTAGAAAGATTTGTTATTTTTCTTATGTTTGATTTTCTCCAATTTAAAAAGCATTTTCTGGTTATGTTTTGTCATAATTTTAATATATTGTATTTATTATTTGGCTGAAATTTTTGTTTTTTTCTATTTTTTGAGGGAATGGATAACTATTTATTTTTTGTATTAGGTGAAAAAATATTTATTTTGTGTGTGTTTTTTGTTGTTGTTAGTTTTGGGGTTATTAAAATGTTTTTGTTCTGATTTTTTTTTAATTCTTGAGGGTATTTATTGTTTTGATGAAGGAATTTTTTACTTTGCTGTTTCTCTATTTTTTTATTTTTTAATATAGAGGATATTTTTTGTTTGCGGAAGATTAAGAATTTTCTCTGAAGCCGCATCTGGACTCCGCAACTTAAAGTTTGGCCGAAGTCGCTAAAGCTCAGGCTATTCAAATCGATTTCACACATCATTCTTGACTCAAACAATACCCATACAAAATATTTCCCAGTAAGGAACCGCTTCTTCAATCTTGGAAATTATTACCATTCCAGAAATCGGTTAAAGATATATTTTCTAACTCCTCAAGATTAAATTTAAATTTTAACTCGGAATCGTTTCTGGAATCTTAGAACCTATTACCCACAAACATACAAAACTGANTTTTTTATTCTATTTGTTTTTTTTTTTTTTTTTTTTGGGATCTTGGATGGTTTTTTATGACCTTAAAAGAAATTTTCATGATTTTGGAGATTTTCGATGGTTGACCGTTTAGAAATTATTTTTCACCTTTGATGTTTTTTTTTTTANATCATTCAAAAACTTTCAGCGAAAATATAACGCTGAATACATCAATTTGGTGTTGGTACTCTTAAACCGCCTTGACTACTAAACAGCATTTAAACATTACTTAAACATTTTTTTATGATTTTAAAAACAGTTTTCCTGATTTTGGAAAAAAATATGGTTTATGGAGATCTTGGATGATTTTTTTTTTTTATTTTTATTATTTTGAAAGAATTTTTGTTTATTTTTGTTTATTAAGTAATGATTATATGAGCAGTTTTAGACATGCTTTTTAAAAAACGCGAAAACTGATTCCTTAGTACAATTAAAAATAGGAATTTTTCCTACAAAATCCAGACAACTTTTATCACTTTTAACCAACTACCTCGTCGAGAATTACTCCAAGATATATGACTATTAATGTTTTGGAATCACTTTATAAGTCAATTTCTATACTGTCTTTTCTTTTTGGCCAAAATATAATTAATTTTGTGTTTGTAATATTATTCAGTAATATTTAACCATTCATCCAAAGTAAATAACTTTCAAGATCATACCTGACTTGTTGTTCAATCACTCATTTATGCTTGGAGTGGTATAGTAAGAAATCGTCGTCTGCTTAGATTTTCTTCTTCTCTCATATTCCTCATTATAGCCATCAGTTAAACTTTTGTTACCACCTTTCTTTATTGCAGGTATGATTTAAATAGTTCCAATGTCAAACCAATGTCCATTTCATTTATTGGTCTAAGGAACATAGTATGAGGTTGACGGGATTAGGCCTTCTTGGTGTATTTTCATGGGCTAGGCTTTCTTGTTGATGAGCTTTTTTATTTAGAAATTTCATTGTTATTAGTTATTGAGAATTCGATATCCAGAAGCTTCAATAATTCTATTGTAAATTTTACAATTACGAAATTTTTCCAATATATCGACATTGAAGTCTCCCCTACACCAACCATATTTTTGTTGTTCATGTAAATACTTTCCATTGGAAGGAAAATTCTGTTGGGCGCTTTATACATTGTGAAATGCTTGAATTTGCTGCCATCAATTGTAATTTCTACAATTGTTTTATTAAAAAGAGGAGAGCTTTTTAAAGTTCTATAGAGGATTTTTGTTGATATATAATATCGGCAGACAGTTTAAAACTTATTCAAAGCCTGGAAGTTGTGTTTCATTGCTGTAGATCCAAATTTCATCCAATATTAGTATTCCAGCATCCCCCGAGTTTCTAACAAATCCATAGACATTAAATTTATTTCTTAGACTGCGAACATTTGCATATAAAATTTGATATTGATGTTTGATATTTGAAAGATTTTCCGATGAGAGTCCTGTAATTTCCAAGGGCGTTGATAGTTTATTATTAATAAAATTTGAGTATTAAATTAATGAGCTATAGCTATATAAGTCCAGATACGATTTAAGATCCAATTGAAATAGATTGCACAATCCATAAATAGAAATAAAGTGGTGCAGTAGAACTACGTTCCGAAGTAGCACTAGGGTTTTTTCGAAAAAAAAAAAATACCATGACGTATTTGCTTTGTCCATCTGTCTGCGTAAACCTTATGCGATAACTTATTTTAAAGGTCTATTATGCTACTACAAACTACGGTTAACATAACTTAAAATTTCCTCATTTCATATAAATCTTAAAAAAGGAACTAATTTTTAAAAAAATCTTTCTCTTTGCAGTTCCAGTGGAGCGATCTTCGGTGACGGTGAGAACTTCCTCGGCATCAACAACCCCACCTCCCATTTTAGGAATGGCAGCTCGAGGAAATGAGTCTTTTGCGATGAGTTTTCACGTTTGGCCTGTGAAAGTCATGATCACATGCCTAGTCATACTGAAATGGTAAATTGTATTTGATAAAGTTTAGAAGACGAATGAAAAATATTGTGAAACAATAACTTTTTGTATACAAGAAAAAAAAATTAGCATTGGATAATTTGTTTTTAATTTGGAAAATTGAATTTTAAATTGTAGAAAAATGTCTTTTTTGAAAAAACTAAAATTAAAAAGAAAAAAATATTTACCGAAGAAGCTTATTCGAATACAATCATGAGATTAAGAATTTTTGAAGAAACCAAAGAAGATAAAAAAGAGAACACAGTGAAACACTAAACAAAAATTGTTCTTATTTTGTTGTCAATTTGAATTACAGTGAAAGTGAAATCCTATTTTTATACTCCTTTTAGATGGCTTTTTATGAGAAAGAGATTTTCTTGCGTTGCTTTTTTTTGTTGTTTTGAATTTGTAAATAAGTTTTTTTGGATATAGAAGGCTCAAAAATTAAAATATTAGCTAGGGTTTAAATTTATTTTTTAAAGAAACAAACGAGAAGGATAATTGTATAAAAGCTGAGTTTTGTATATAATTTCAAGATTTCTTTTAAAATTTATGTTTAAAGAACGTGGACCTTTTTTGGCTGGATCCATCAATTGTCCTTGTCACAACATAGAACTTAAACATGTATATAAAATGCAAAGAATTTTATTTCCTCCTTTTAAAAATTGGACTGTGTTTAGGGATGTGTCTGAGCAACATAGCTAGAATTCATCAGACAAGGTCAAGGTTGATTTCGTTTAGAATCACAGTCTGTTGAAATAGTTCTTTTTTGTTATGCATTTCTAGACAGATATAAAAGGGAAGTGGAATTATCTTTTGTTTTTGCAAGTTTTCGCTTTATAAATAACTTATAAAATCGTACAAAAAAAGGAGAATTTCGTGTCGCTTTAAAAAACTGACCTTATTGTGATGTATTTTTTTATACTTTTTTGTTGAATGGAATTGATAGTGTTGAAAAAATGGTTACTGACTTGGTATTGAACTAGGAATTTTTAAAGTTAGGAAGTAGAATATATCAATATATTACGTTTAAAAGCTTTGAGAGTAATTTGACATGGACCTTTATTCCTAGAGCTCTTAACCTCATATATATTTACACATAGAACAAACAAAATTTAAGAACATAATGTCAAGATATATATAGATTTTGTAGTTTTTGTTTAGTTTAGTGCATTTTATCTATAATTTTTATTTTATTTATAATTTTTTTACAAAGAAAAAAAAAAGTTTTATTAAATTTAAATTGTTTTGAGTGGGAACATTTAAAATAAACAAAGTCGGAAACTGAATCTAAAGACGTCAAAGCTGTAGTTATGTATTCTAAAACCTACTTCGTCCGGCTACATATAATTTTGTACTCTAATTTTCGGTAATAACTTTTCACAATTCAAAATGGGACATATTTTGAAACATAAATGCAAAAACAATGCAAAACATTTTAAAATAAATGTATTTAATTCACACATTAAGAGCGAATATTTCTGCATTTCCAAAATTGATTTTTAATATTTTTTTGTGTGATCAAAGCTCAAATAAAAAAACTGCGATACAATTGGAATTTGAACTTGAGGGTTTTGCTCGCCTGTTTAGTATTTTTTTGCAATTTAAACAAAAAAATAAGGTTTGAAGCTGTAAATTTACCTATTTCTAGAGAAATCTATTTTTTGTGTTCTATTTCCTTTCTTAAACGATTTTACTGTACAAATAAACAAAATTACAGCCTTTTTAAATTATAAATTACTACAATAATTTGACTACTAATTTCTAGCGAATTTAATTTTGCTATTTATTTGTTAATAATTTTTATTAATTGGAATTTTCTGTTAATTACACACTGAAAACACGAAATGAGTACATATTTTAATGTACTGATGTAGGACATATTTAAAACGTAAAATTCACTCACAAATTTTGTTTGATGAATATTTTACATTTGAAATAAGTGGGCTACATATTTTAATGTTCAGAAAAATATATATTGTTTTAATTGTGTCAGATATTTTATCTGTGCAGTTCATATTCTGTATTATTTATCAATAAAAATGTACATGTCTAAATTGTTTTCCACATATTTCAAATAGTGACATACACAATAAGTGTGTTGAGAATTGATCAATTTAATTTGTATGGTACATATTACAGTCAGTGTCATAAACACTAAAAAACGAAATATGTACCCTACATATTTTAATGTACTGCAGTAGGACATATTTCAAATGTAATATTTTTTACATATTTCATTGAATGAATATTCTACACTCGAAATAAGTTTGCGCATTTCAATGATCAGGAAAACATATATTGTATTGAGTGGGTTACTTAAGCCACGCTTGGTATTTATGGAGCTCAAGTTAATTTTGTTACTAAATATGTAGCAACGCCATAATTACATATTTTAAATTACAATTACATATAATGTTAAATTCATTCACATATTTCGTTTGTTGAATATTCTACACTAAAAAGAAGTGTGCTACATATTTTAATGATCAAGGATATACATATTTTTTTGAATGTGTGAGATTTTTTATTAGTACAGTACATACCCTGTTCATGCTGCACTCAATTTATTATTAAATAATTGTATATTTTAATTCTTGTCAGCATTCCACATATTTCAATGAGTAACTTACACAATTAAATATATAGTCTATACAATAAGTGCGCTGAGAATTGGTAAACAAAATGTTTATTGTATATATTTGAATGAGTGTCGTACCTATTTAATATGTGTGTTACATATTTATAATGTATTGTATTTCTACCTATTTTTAAATTTTAATTTAATTTTATTTGTTATGCAATTCTGTTTTCTGNGTCTATACAATAAGTGCGCTGAGAATTGGTAAACAAAATGTTTATTGTATATATTTGAATGAGTGTCGTACCTATTTAATATGTGTGTTACATATTTATAATGTATTGTATTTCTACCTATTTTTAAATTTTAATTTAATTTTATTTGTTATGCAATTCTGTTTTCTGAGTAAAAATTTAGTAATGGTTATCAAAAAATAATCCAATTGGAATCAAAGCAAACTAATCATGCACTTAATGTTCAAAAACTTTGGAAGTAATTTAACATGGACTTTTTACTCCCAAACTTCTTGAATTTAACATGGTTAAAAGATTCCACCTCTTTAAAATATTAAGAAATACAAATTCAACAATTATTATCTTAAAATCTCTTTTAACGAAGAAAGCTGAAAATTAAGAATTGAAAAGGTGAAGATTTTTTCTCAAAACAGAAGGCTCAGGTTTTCCACGCTTTGTCTAAGTGCAAAAGAAGAAAACCAAACATTCCAAAATTCAATGAATAAAGTATGTATAAAACAAATAACAAAAAATACATCACAAAAGGTCGGAAATAGCTCCACTTTAACCCATATCTTATAAAAAAAATAAACAAATAATAATTTATTTTTGTAAATAAATATTCAGTTTTTCAGCAACGTATCTATATAACTAAACTAAATAGTAAATATCTAATATTAGGGATATAGTGGTAAATTATATGAACAAATTTTAGCCTGCGACTTAGCAAAATTCAATCAATAGATAAAAAGAAAATTTTAAAATGTTTTCCTATTTAGTAAATTTTGTAGTTCTTTTATTATAATTTTTTGAGAGAACAAAATGAACAACAAAACATCCATAGAAATAAGAAAAAAAACATGGCTAAAATGTCTTATGCAGGTATTGACGTCTTCCTATGCTACGCTGTCTATTAATTAACTAAAATACTAACAATGTTAATAAGTGTAGTTAATTTTACTATATATTTTTTATTATTAAAAAAAAACGGAGAAAGAAAATTTAAAGAAAAATATAGAAGTTTTATTAAATTTTTTAAACTTAGAGATATTTTAAACAAAAGATAAACAGAAAATATTTAATTTTAAATTCATTTATTGTTTACACAAAATCATTCCTATCTCTTCTCATTATAACTTTTTCACATTGGTTATTGGTTCGATGGGTCACTCAGAGCTTATATTGTACTTACTGGACCTGATACTGTTTGGTTGGATTTAATTGGAATCAACAATTTATTTGGGTCGTGCGATTTTTAATAATTATTTGAAATTGATTTATTGGATACGACGTGTTCAACAACCACAACGTTGATTTTTTGTTTGTTAATTTATAGACCTGGCAGATTAAACAAAAATTTGTTTCTTCCAAAACTTTCACCAACTTCATTTTCATTTCACTATTTATTTTTTTACAATGATGGTATTTGTAGTTTCGGAGTTGGAATAAAAAAAGAAATGTTTGGTTTTAAGAGACGAGGAAATTGGTAACACTGAATCTGAAGTCGATACAGCAGGGTTTTTGAATAACAAATTGTAGCCAAGCAAAAATGTTTAAGAAAAGAAAAATAGAAATATCAAGCTTTTGTTAATTATATTATTGTCTTGACTTTAATTTACTCAACTTAAATCAACGACAGAATATGTAAACTTTAGAATGTAGATAAGACAAATGAGTAGAGTTAAAGAGTGTCACTAAAATCTTGAACAATATCGGGCTTTGTTCGGTTTAGCTGTGACATTTAGTTCATCAAAATTACTGAATTTGAATGAACGAATAGGAATATGTTGTTTGTCTTGAATTGTACGTCTAGTCAATAGGTATTTCCGGCTTTTGACTCATTGAGAAATATATGAATTTAACTAAAAAAATCATTCTCTTTTTCAAGAGTTTCTATTTAACAACTTCATCTTTTGTTAAGTTTCACCTATATAAAGGAGATAACAGCTGGATCTATTACTTGGATTTTTTAACATTTTGGTAGGGACTGGAAGAGACTGTAATTATTGTAATTTTGTTCCCTGACTTCCTACTGATCTGCAACCTAATGGGTTGTTCTAAAGTACCTTTCTGGCCGGCAAACATTCATCCATTCTGTTCACGTGCCCGGCTCACTTCAGCCGATTCGTTCGGATCTTATTTAAGACAGAATGTTGCTTACTCATATAATATATCTCTGCAGTTGGTCGTCTTCTTACTTCACCGTCGATGAAAATGAGACCATAGATTTTTCAAAGAATTTTCCTTTCTAACACTCATCCTCTGTTTTTTTAGAGTCCAGGACTCACTACCATAGATGATATGAGCACATTATACAGCTTCAACTTAGTTGCTCTTTATGTTTCTTCCAAAACTTTGTGGCCATAGAGACATTTGTTTGCCAGTATTATATACTTCTTTTGAGCTTTTCACTCCCGGATGAACTTCATACACCATCCCACGCATCTTAGATGCTGAAATTTTGGCAAGAAGCAATGGTGGAGATCTAGAGCGAAGTCTTTATGGTTGAGAGTCTTTGATGTCATCGTGTATAGAGGATTTTGGTCGTTATTTTTAACTTTGTGGAACTCTTTGAGCAAGGAGTGAGGCCTACGGAGATTAGGTGGAGCGGTTTTTGCAGCAACGGGTTTGAGATGAGATTTCTTCCAATTGTCTGAGACCGTGAAGACCGTGTATATACAGGTTGAAAAGTGTGGGGGCCAGGACGGATCCTTGACGAAGGCCATTGCTTAGTTTTTTTGTTTTGCTTCGGCTGTTGTTTAGGTTCACGTTGATGAGGCGGTCGCTTAAAATGGAACATACCAGGTCACATAGATTCAAACATGGAACGATTTTTATGAGCTTGAATATCACCCCTTTTTTCATACGGTGTCATAGGCTGCAGCTAGACCGACAAAGGTGACGGCCATCTTCAAACGCTTTTGTATCCGTCCATAATAAAACTCGTTAGAGTTTGCTGGAGGAGATTTTGGTCCGCTATGGCTAATTTATTTCCCCAGGTCTTCTATCCGCCACCTATGACTATCCTAAAACTCCAACAAAAGTAGATGAAATGAAACTAACCTTCACGAAACATACTAAAACTATACTTACTTAGATAAACTTATTTGGCAGATTTATAACTTTGGTAATAAAAACATAGCAACATTTTCTGTGAACACTTCAAGAAAAATATGTACAGAAAGATGTGCTTATTAAAATGTCAACTGAATGAATTCTATGTAGTAGAAATTCCTTAAGTAGGTAAAACTGTTGTTGTTTGTAGCGTTTCCCTCACTTCATTTAAATCAACTCTGATGCTTCTATTGACTGGTTAAAGAGATCGTCCACGTTGGGTGTCGATTGGTAGTTGAAGAGATGCTCAACGATGTGGGATGTTGCTCAGCAATCTGGAAAACGTCTAACTTGGCATGAGAGGTGTTCAGTAGTAGACAGATGTGCGGAGGCAGTTAGCATCAGCACCCCAGGATGAATCAGCTAGTTTCTGTATGATATTGTTTCTTATCTTTATCTTTTGGGCTGAGTTTGTGAGATGAGTCTTGAATGACAAAGTTTTGTCCAGCATTAATCCAAGATATTTTGAGAAGTGGTTATGGTTCAGGATTGTTCCTTTTGAGTTCGATCCCCAGTTCTTTTGGAGCTTATTTAGGTGGAAATAACATACCACGGTTTTTGCGGCATTGGGTTTGAGACGAGACTTCTTGCAGTAGTCTGAGAACTTAGCTAGGTCTTGTGTTGAAGTTTCCTCGAGATGAAATTAAACTAACCTTCGCTAAGACTATACTTACTTAGATAAACTTCATATTGGCAGATTTATACCTTTGGTAATAAAACAGCAACATTTTCTAAGCACCTCAAGAAAAAAATGTACAGAAATATTTGCCTATTAAAATTTCAACTGAATGAATTCTATCTACTAGTAGAAATTCCTATAAAAACAGGAAACTTTTGATTTTAGCGTTTCCCTCACTTCATTTAAGTCATATGTTAGTCATCTTCGTTACTGTTTAATTCCAAGAATTGGGATGCTTTTGTTGGCTGATTAAAGAAATCGTCTTCTTCATGTAAAAGGCCTTCGAGCTCAGTTTGTAAACTTTTCCAGTTGGCTTTGTTAAAAAGGTTCTGTTAATGGTATGAGATTTCATCACATGACGTGGTGTTTCAATGATGATAATGATATGATGTTGAACCTTAGCTTCTAATAGGGCCGCAATTTAGATGATATGTTTATCCATAAATCTCAGGATCTCATGGATCCTACTTCTAAGACCATGTTGCAGAGCTTGTGGTGTTGTAGATAGCAGAGATAATGTGAGTGTTAATGGAATATGAGATTGAAAACATTTAGATTGGAAGGATCTGGATCGATATTTAGAGGTGTCTTTGTTAAGTGATATACCATTTTTGTCCAAGGCTCCTTCAATCGTAAGTAGGATTTCTACAAAGCGATATTTTAATATACTCGTTGTGTGATTTAGTTAAGTTTATTTTAATTGAAGAAAAACATAGAAAAAAAATATTAGTTTTACCTTCAAAAGTATTATTCATAGAAAATTAATAATAATTCAAAGTAATTATTTCCAGAAAATTACGGAATATTTACATATTTATGTAGTTTATTTTGCTACTACTCCAGGTGAGAAAAATTTGTACATTTTTCGTCTGTGTTTCTAAAGTTATAATAGTGAAAATAAAAGTTTTTATAAAACTCTTCAAAATTCTTGATTATAAAACAAACGTCTCTTAAACTTTAAACGAAAGATCTCCCTCCACCGCTACGAATACCATCATCGTCTAATCTAAGTTCTCCCTTATTTTCTCCAATTAATAAAAGAAAAAATAAGAAAAAAGTGTAAGAAAAAATAAGAAGTCTTCTGCAATATTGTAACGAACATATCATTGATGTTTTTTTGTTTTAAATAACAAGGTAATTGTCGTAAAGGCCTTGATAAGGATTGTTTTTACTTACAAAAATGTCCAATTAAAAGTGAAAAAGAAGCGAAAAAAGGTGTTTACTTTTTATTTGTTTATCATAAAAAAGAATGGATAAATAAATATTTGTTAAAGGAAAAGTTTTTTACAACATATGTCACAAATGATGTGAGCCAAGAACAGAATGCTGAAAAATTCATACATTCGTTTGTTTATTTATTTAATCGTTATCCTGAGAAAAAAAGGACACATATCATTAATGTTTATTAATAAATGTATTATGGGATTATCAGAAACTTTTTTAATGGAGTATTTTATTGACAAAAATTAAATTTTGTCGAAAATAACAGTTTTTATTAAAATATAAAAGCTAAACTAAAAAATGTGGACTGAGGAGAATTCATCTTGTTGTTTTTTTATTTTAAGAGATCAGGAAAACCATTTTTAAAAAAATTATATTTTCAGAGAAAATTAATTAATAAAATAAAAGAAAAATACAAATATTAGCTAAATTAAAATTAATAACAATAAAATAAGTATCTATTTACAAATGGATGTGTGTGTATGTATAAATAATATATTTACAAAAATAAATGAATTCAAAACTAACTGAATGTATAAAAACGCTGAAATGTGGATACAAATGTACTACAATAAAAACTACATATTATATTTAAACATAACCATAAAATAGTACGAGTCAATATGGATAACTTATTGTAAAAAAGAAGAAAACGAACTCTAAAAATAATGAAAAATATTATTGGGAAAATAAATGTTTAGAAAAATTCATGTCATTGTGTTTTCTTTTTTTCGAAGAATAATCATTCAAGAAACTATTAAGGTATGAAGATGGTAAGTAATGTTATTACATAATATACATTTCTCCTGACAGGATCGACAAATTTAAATTATGTTACATTTAAGCGGAATCTCTTGGCAGGATCGCCAACGCTTAAGACAAACATAATAAGACAGATAATCTTTTGAAAGAGACCATATATAAGAGTGAAATCTTTTCATTCGATATGTTCATTAAAGTACGGAATAGAAGATAGGTTACGTTGAAGTTTACCTTACGTTTTTGATTAAATTATGTAAGGAAGTTCAGGTTTTTAGTGTTTTTAACTTTTTTTTGCAAGGACATATGCAATATGATTACTGTTGGATGGGTAATATTGAGATTACGCCAGCAAAGTGGTTTTTTTTACATACACTTGTATGTAAACAAAAAAATTATTGTATCTTATATGTTTAAAAATATGATGTTTGGTTTTCCACATTCGATAGCTACTTAAGATTATATCTACATAAAAAACATTCGATTTTCCCAAACTATCCGAAAATGACCCGTCAGATCTAGTATCTGTCTAGTGCAAAAATGCGAGATAAGATGATTTTCCTCAAACTTCAAAAATTAAAACAATATTTTGTTAATCTAAGTAATTTTCAGAGTATATATCTTCTAAGTATAGAAAACAAACATTCGATACTTTTTCGAAAATTTGGAGAAAAGTCAATGAAAAATATCAATTTAAATCTCAAAATGTTTCGTCCTGAGAGAAACTAATTTACTATTTTTTATCAACTTTTCAAATTTTTTTGGTTTTCTTGACTTGATAGCTACTTCAGAATGTTTCTACATAAAAAAACATTCCATTTTCAGCAACCATCCAAAAACGACCATTCAGATCGACTATCTGACTAGAGCAAAACTGCCAGGTACAAACTGAAAAGTAATTTTTCTAAAAAAATATTTAAAAACAATATTTTTTGAATCTAAGTTTTCAGATACTCCTCCTGATTAAAAAAAACAAGCAATAGATACTTTTTTCTAAAAGTTGATGTCAATTTAAAACTCAAAATGTTTCGTCCTGAGGAAAAAATGTTCATGAAAAGTATCTGATGTTTAGTTTTCCACACTCGAATATATCTACATCAAAAACTATATAATTTTCCCAAACCATCCGAAAGCGACTATTTACTTCGACTATCTGACTAGTGCAAAAATGTCAATTAAATATTAAGATTCTGACCTTTGTTATCGACTTTTCTCTAAATTTTCGATTTGTATCTGCCAGTTTTGCTTAAATCGATCTGAGGGATGGTTTATTAAAATCGAAAGTTTTTTGACGTAGAAACATTCTTAAGTAGCTATCAAGTTAAGAAAACCAAACATCAGATACTTCCCATGAACATTCTTGAAGAGTTGATGAAAAATAGTAATTTTGTTTTCTTCAAAACGTTAAATCTTTAGATTTAAATTTATATTTTTCAGCGACATTTCTTCTAATTTTCGAAAATGTATCTAATGCTTCGTTTTCTTGACTCAAAAGGAGTATCTGAAAACGTTTAGATAACAAAATTATTGTTTTTATTTATTTTTTTGTGGAAAATGACCCTCCAGATCCTATCTGGCAGATTTGCACTAGTCAGATACTCGATCTGGGGGGTCGTTTTTGAATGGTTTGGGAAAATTTAATGTTTTTTGATGTAGAAATGTTCTTAAGTAGCAATCGAGGAAGAAAAACGGGTTAAAAATATATTTAATTAAAACATTATTTATTTAATTTACGTTC
The DNA here is from genome assembly GCA_001015175.1 of Megaselia abdita. Lineage (NCBI taxonomy): Eukaryota > Metazoa > Arthropoda > Insecta > Diptera > Phoridae > Megaselia > Megaselia abdita. The sequence goes on from JXPG01024786.1 coordinate 13,653, forward strand.
GTATAAATATATTTGTGTTTTCACCATAATGAAAAGTTAGAAAGTTAGGTTCTCCACTAACCGTTAATTAACGTTAGTAACGTTAACAATCAAAATCGGTGTTTTCGCCCATCCCTGGTAAGAAAATTAAAGAATTAATTTGTTTGATAGTTTGTACAAGAATGAAATTTGAATTTCGGAACTTCAATAAAAAATACCAAAAATACCAAGAGAACGATGTCTATAGGAAATAAATTCAAATTTTATTCGGTTCTAATGTCACATGTTAAAAGCTGCTTTTGAAAGCAACTTAAAATCAGAATTCGGGTGATATTTCGCCTAAATTGCGATTCCGATTTTCAGTCATGGTTTTTAGGTTTTGTCTCAGATTTAATATCGCAATATAAATTTTGATAATGACTTGGACCCAGTGTCAATTTTATTTTGTGGTGCCAAGTCCCAGATCTTAAGTCGCGGCGCCGCAA
>JXPG01024805.1:0-10026 GCA_001015175.1 Megaselia abdita
TTTTCAACGCAAAATTGTTCAGTTTGATTCTGTTGATCTGAGTTTAATATTTAATTCTTTGATCTAGAACTTATTTTTAAGTATTAGTTATCCTATTATACATTTTTTTGTTCCTTCGTTTGAATTCATCATGTCGCTGATGATAAAAGAACTAGCTTTTTCTGTTTCTGGAATCTTTAACAACGGTTCCGCACCTGGAACATTCTTTTTTCAACGATACCAATATTACCATTAACAGACCCATTTATTTACGTAACTTTTCAAAATATAAAATCATTTAAGAAAGAGAATTACGCTATAAATTTCCCAACCTTACGCTTATGCTTAAAAAGTAATTTACACTTTCCCGTAACGTCACAAAAAGTATAGCTTGAAAATTTACGGAAGTCAAAAAGTTTTTTGGAAAAAAAAATGATTGTCACCATAATTTAAGTCATAAAAGTTCTTTTTCTGAAAATCGGACCGATACACTACTCGAAATTGTCAAAAAAACGTGTCTGATTTTTTCCAATCGCTACGCCAATGTTTTCAGAAATTTCAAACTTGAAAATCGGAAAAGATTTTCTAAACTAAAATTTAAAAATACTTAAAATTGAAGCTTCCAGAATTTAAGCGTTAGCTCCATCTGGTGTCGAGGAATCGAAATGGTTAATGTAGTAGTCAGATAGACCTTTCAAATGAGGTGTCACATGTCAATATCGGGCAATGTTTACCCCTTGAAATCTTCGTTGCAAAAGGTTTACGACAGACGGAAAAGCGAGTACAAAAAAACCCTAAAACGTTATTCCTATAAATGCTTGTATTTAAACTTAGACGTGTACTTGTATAAAATGAAACGTCAAAATTATTTGATTCAAAAACAAATCTTTACAAATTTCTTATTTCCACAGGTCCTTAAAAGATATTTTGCTACAAAGGATTCGAAAGCTTTTATATCAGGAGCTGATGCTTTGGGTTGGGACATACAGATAGGAAGAGATCACGGTCTTCAAGGATACACGGAATATGTCAAAGCTTGTTATGGGATCAAGATAAAAAGATGGAGTGACCTTTCTTTCTCAATGAATGAAGAGGGCATCTCCAAGCTAAAGACTATCTACTCGGATGTGAATGACATAGATCTTATAATTGGGGGGATCTTCGAAAAGATTGACAAGGACGCTTCAGTTGGACCTACTTTCAATTGCATTTTGAGTTGGTTTTCATTGTAATGAATTTAGATGTTTGAAATAACAGGTGTCTCATTACAGGTGAACAATTTTCTAAAGTAAGACAACTTTATTATAACTTATCCGGAGAAGATGTTACAAGTACCCCTACAACAGCTCTTTGTGACTCAGGAGCTGCTCTTATTTGTAGAACTACAAATGTTAAAACCATTCAAAAAAATATTTTTGCTTCGGCTTCTAAGAGGTTTGATTTTTAGTGGTAGGACAAAAGAGCAATATATTTTTAATGTATTTTATTTTACAGCAATGAACTGATAAATTGTACTGATATTTTGAAGGAGTGCTAGGATTTACTTCAAACTTTCGATTTTATACATAATAAATCTTTTTTTATGTACCATTCGTATTTTTTTTAATAATTGGATTATTTTCTATCTTCTATATTATAAAAATCAGTTTTGTATGTTTGTGTGTTTGTTCCTTATACACATTTTTTGCAGTATAGATTCACTGAACACAGGTCGTAGGCTATTTTTCGTGACGTTACGTAGCGGTTTACGTTACGTTGTGAGCATAAACGTAAGGTAAAAATCGAAGTGTAAATCGTTACACCTCAATCGGCGTAGCAAAAATTACACGTTTTGAGGTGTAATGTCTACACTTCAAAAAGTGTAGCCATTTTTATAACTGCAAAGGAATACACGTCAATAATTATAAAAAAGTGTTTCAGGCAAAAAATTTCAAAAAATTATTTACACCAGCAGTTTTAAAACTTACACGCTCAGAGGTGTAATGCTATATGTACACCTCAAACGATTTTTAACAGTGGAATATGGGTATAGTTGGACGAAGAATCTTGCGGACGGAATTTTGAGAGGAGTCAGGAAACGTTTTCAAAATAACTCCTTCCGCTTTAGCAAAACAATAAATATTCTCAACATGAAAAAATAGCCTAAAAATCCTTTATCAAAGCTATAAATACCCTCAAACATTAAAAAGAAAACAATCAACAAAATATATAAAAAGATAATGTTAATATTCAAATTACTTTATCAAAACAAAAACAAAATTATCAAGAAAAACGCAAAATCAAAAAGAAATAAATACAAATATTATAATTTGACAATAATTACAAAAAGAAACTAAAAAGAGCAGAGTCAAAAAATTAAATTAATTTTTCAAAACTACAAATACATTAAAGAATTAAATAAATAAAATAACAATACAAAAAATCTAGAAACAATAATACTATCAGAAATAAGAAATATTATAATAACAATTAATAATTATTTTACACTAACAATAAACTTACAAAAAGAAATAAAATCTAATAAAAAACTGTTATCAAAATAAAAAAATGAAAAATCAATCAGTGTACAATTCATGAAACAAAAGTAAATGAATTGATTTCGGAATGTTTATGTATATAATTTATCGTCTATGCAAAGGTGTAAAGTTTTTGAGTCAAAAATACAATTTTCGTGAAATTGACTTTTTAATCAAACTTTTTTTCTACAATCTACAATTCAATTTCTACAATTAAGACATTTCCTTAAAAAATCCCATATTTTAAAAATTTAATATTTTTGAAAAAAATGTAAAGGGTTATCACTGTCAAATTTTTGAGTCAAAAATTAAATTTTTGTGAAATTGCCTTTTTAATCAGAATTTTTTCAACAAAGTGTCTTATTTAAGTAAATTGAGACATTTCCGTAAAAATTCCAATATTTTAAAAGTTTCATATTTTTGAAAAAAGTGTAAAGGGGTACACTGTCAAATTTTTTAGCAAAAATACAATCGTGAAATTGCCTTTTTAATCAAACTTTTTTTCTACAAAGTGTCTTATTTAAGAAAATTTATATAATTTCGAAAAAAATCAATATTTTTAATATTTCATATTTTCGAAAAAAAAATGTGAAGGTAATTTTAATTCTGGAAGATATTATGTCTTGACAATGGTTGATGATTATAGTATAGATACTCTACAATGTATTTACAATCTAAGAAGTCAGAAGCTAAGATGTATTTCAAGCAGTATGTAGATGAAATGGAGAACAAGTTTGAGAAACTATTGAAAAGATTCCAAAGTGATAGAGTTGGGGAGAAAAATTGAATCAATTATTAGATGATTTTTGTCGCAGGGTGGTTAATATAAACGAAACAGCAAGGATGTGCAGCAGAAGGGAGTGGCTTAAAGAAAGAATATTCAGCATCTTCAGAAAAAAGCTTCAAAGTGTTGGTTTAAGAAGATATACATTTTCTTCACTACTTTGGGTGAAGTAAAGAGTGAATTATGTGAATACAGTTGACCAAACTGAGAAACTTCCAAACAATGACAAGTTTAGAATTATAATTTTGCCTTGCTATACTAACTGTTAGTTTTCCCTCTTCCTCTGAATAGAGTCAGTGATGAGCTGTCTGCTATTTTAACGAGTGTATTATAGAGGTACCCTTTTATTTCATCAACATGGAAACGAAGGAACTAGATACTTGAAAGGAAGTAGTGAAATGGGTTTGATGTTGAAGATAAGCCTGTCCTTTATTTTGATGCGGATTAAGGTGGAGACTCTACATTCTAAAAATAAAAAAAATAATTTTAGTTTTCTATTTAAGTTCGGAGGTTTCTTGATACAATAGGATATTAGAAAGCAAATAAGCGTATCTCTATCTCTGTCGTCAGATGCTTGCCAAGATGTTTTATGGATCAAAGCATAGAAAATCAAAGCTATATTGATTTAATATATTTTTTAAGTAAAGAAGATTCGACCCATCAAACTAGTATAATAAAAAAAGAAACGTTGTTAATTTTGTAGCTAAGATACTACACCCAAACTACAATCAATCAGATTATACTTAAAATCACTGCGATACCAAAAAACAAAACCTAAAAAGTAAATAAAATAAGCCACTTTCATCATACACAATGTGTTCGCGTTCAGTTTATCTCTTCATTTTCATTTCAGCTGATAATTGAATATAAACTTCCAACCAAATATTCCCTATACGAACACTATCACCAAAGTATATATAAAGCCGAAAATAATGTTGTCCAAAATCCATTTGTATTTAAGAAAGAAACAAAGTAGTTGTGTTCGGAAGAAATTTAAGTGAAAGTTGAAAAGTATGCCAGTTCAATTGGAAGCCTCATATGAGAAGCAGGAGATTCCAGAAGACCAATTAAAACATTTGAAAGATGAGGGCTCTTATATTAAAGTTTTTTCCAAAGAACAACCAATAGCTCCACTCATCAGTCCAGAACATTGGAAAGAAAGATACTGTTCATTGGCTGAATCATTTACATCAGTTCTAGACAATGTCTACAACTTTCAAGTCAGAGAAGATGATGTTTGGATTGTTACGAGTACCAAATGTGGCACCACTTGGACTCAAGAGATGACCTGGTTGATTTTGAACAATCTGGACTACAACCATGCAAAAACTGTTGATCTCACAATCAGATCACCATTTCTAGAGTTCAACGGAGTAGCTCCGAATGTTCCTCATGACACAATTAAAGCCGCAAATGATCTACCTTCGCCCAGATTGATTAAATCACATTTACCCGCACAATTTTTGCCGAAAGAATTGTGGACTAAGAGACCTAAAGTGAGTATAAATATTGGCTTTACTATTAGTGTGAATTGACTGATAAAGTATAGTTTCATCATATTTTGATTAAATGTTTTCGTTATTTATGGTTTGTTTTGGTCGAAAGTGAAAGTTTATTGTCTACTTATGTTTTGTTTTGTTTGATTACGTTATGTAATGTTGACGTTTAATGAAAGCTTAGACTTTTCTTAAGTAACATTTGAGAGGATATCTTGGAATTAGCTCTAGAAGTATTTTGATTTAATGAGAGGAATTTTAACATTAATGTTTTTTCAGTATTCAAATAGACATATTATACCTCATTTCTAAGCCATCCCTAAGCGATCAAATACGAAAAATCCTTTAAAAAATGCAGTGCTGATGGAAGTATCTGAAGTGGTCTTCCAATGATGAGAAGTTGTAGTACTTGTCAGCCAAAAAACGTATTAATAATTGTTCATTTACATATTTAAAATCGTCATATTTGACTAACAATAGATAGAGCAGCACAACGGCTGTGGGTTCGAGTCCCAACCTTGCCGATGTTTTCTTTTCGCTCAATTTCAAAAATATATGAGAAATTTTGTTTTTTATATATTTTTAACGCTTTCACATTACTCAAGTTAAAAAAAAATAAGTTTTAAAAAATCTGAATGAAATATTCTAAAATCTTTTCATAAAAACAAAAATTTCTATTTTAAAATATTTTTTTTTTTTGCTCCCACGGAACTCAAGAATATTAAGAATCATTTTTCCATTTTCAGAATTCAAATATAAAGCTCGAAAAAATAATTTTGTTGTATGTTGGTATATTGCCAACAAATAAACCAGTCCGCCCGGATATTTCTATGTTCAAATAAGTAAAAAAGTAATATCTTCCTTTTGTCTTTGTGTGTGATGGAAATGATAACAATATTTCAAAAAATTATTTAAAAAACATACGTTCATTCTAAATCATTCATTATTTTTAATCAATATCTTAAATCTTAAAATAAATCTTTTAAATCGAAAAATTCCAACTTAATATCAATGCTTTAAAACTTGATTGAATCACACGACCCTACATGATTCGAGATAACGAAGTTATGCACTAAAATATCTGGCTGTTGTTGTTCTCTAGTTTTGTATACCTGTCTTGGTGTCTTGTTCAACAAGGTCTACCCATCGCTTTTGTTGCCGTCCGCCTTTACGTGTACCATCTAGTTGCATTGAGAATACTCTTTTGGCTGGAGCATTCTCGTTCATCCTTGCTACGCCTCGTTCGGATCTTCTCAACAACATTCACACAAAATAAAACGCCTCTAGAATTCAAAGAAAAAGAGAATCAAACTGGAAAATATTGCGTTGAAAAAGTACCCCAAAAATCGTATTTGAAAAACGTATTTCAATGTCAGTAACAAGAAAGTAAAAAATAAAGAGCGTCGCTTGAAATTGAGAGAACGTATATGATTCATCAAAAAACGATTGAAGAGGATACTTCAAATAGAGAGATCGTATATGATTCATCAAAAAACGACTAAAGAGGCATATTTGAAATAGAGAGAACATATATCATTCATCAAAAAACGATTGAGAAATTCTTGGAAAAGAGAGAATTCTTTCTTTACGACGTGAGACCATATATTTGGTTTTTCCTCCATTGACTCGTAGACCCACTGAATGCGCTTCCTTCTCAATTGCAAGGAATATGTCTTTAACGTCTGATGTTTTTCTCCCTATTATGTCCAAGTCATCGGCATATCCAAGAATTTGTCTAGATTTGTTGTCGATTATGTTGGAAGTTTATATGTTAGATACGACCATAATCATCTTTAGCCTTTTGAAATAGCTGCACGACAGTGCGTCTTCTTGTCGAAAACCCCTCACAGTTTGGAACTTTCTCCAGCGGCTTTGACACATCTCCATTTGTTCCGCAGTGACATTTGGCATAGTATGATGAGGTTGCTTAGGATGCCAAGTTGTTTCAATGAGCGGAATAGCTCGTCTCTGACAGGAGTGTTGTACGCTTGTTGAAAGTCGGTGTCATCGGTCTGAGTGTGAAAAGGTAGTCGACTTTCCAAGCATGAAACCGCATTGATATGGACCGTTAATGCGTATGACGTGTGGTTTCAGGCGTTCAGCAATAATCGAAGTTAGGATCTTGTAGGCAACATTGAGCAGGCTAATGCCTCGACAGTTGTTGCATTCACTCTTGTCACCTTTCTTAAGAACCGGGCAGATGATGCAAATGTTCCACTCTTGTGCAGCTTGTGGAAAGCGTCCTGCTGCTTTCAACAGTTCAGCTGGTATGCCGTCATTTCCTTATTGACCTTGTTATTCTTTAGCCTCTGGATAGCTGAGTCTACCTCTGATTGTGGGTGAAGGACATCATCTTTGTTTTGGATCATATGTTGTTCTGTGTAGTGGCACTGCTTTTTACACCATTCAGCAGCTCTGAGAAAAACTCTTCACGTCATCACTTAAGAGCTTCCAGTTTGCTGATTAAAAAAGCCTAACACATTTTCTTGAGATGTGATATATTTTAAGTGGGGAATTTTCTTACTTAATCATCTCTTCAAAGGTACAATTTCTTCTACAATTTTAGTTTTACACTGACTTGATTGTGTACACAAACGAACCGCCTAGAGGATTCATAGATAATACATGCACACAAGAACACAAAGCATGTACAATGTAATCAATATCAATGTGAGTCTACTTTGTCACGGAGAAAAGTCCAACCGTGGTAGCTCAGTAGAATAGAGCAATTGCGCAGAATGCGAGAGGATGTGGGTTCGATTCCCATCCGCGCAAACCGTTGGTTTTTTTTCTGTGACAAAGTAGAATACTCTCGCCTTGTAATATGATTTCATTTGGAACTTTAATTCAATTTTAATGAGGGTTCATATGGAGTGATCTTATATAGATTCTCCCTCACACTGTTAATTTCTATAAGGAATATCAGTGTAAAACTACAATTGTAGAAGAAATTCTATCTTTGAAGAGAGGATGAAGTAAGAAGAAAGAGCAGATGAAGTATTGTCACCGGAGTGTAGCTCTTCCGTTGTGTGTTGACGTGTTGATAGAACTTACGAGCCTAGTTCCTATCCTTCATAAACTCCAACTCTTCGAACTGCTGGTGAGTGAAGTACGTACTTTTTATTACTGAACTTTTCGTTGCGGCGAAGCTTATCAATCTTCTTCCTATTGTACCTTTGTAAATATCCTCTTTGCTCACTTGTGCATTGAAATCGCCTATAAAAAATTAATTTCGTGCGCAGGAAGTTTGGAATAAGCCTTGACTAGTAGGTCGTAGAAAGTGTCTTTGGCCTCATCAGTATCTTACTCTGTAGTGGCGTAAGCACAAATAATGCCGGTGTTGTAGAATCTTAATCAAATGCGGAGTATGCATAATCGCTCGTTGATTGGTGTCCATCAAGCTATACAGTACCTCTTCTGTCCGCGAATCGCAAAACCAACTCCGGCTTTTTGTGCTTTAGGGCGGGAACTATAGTATAAGTCGCATTGCTGTTTGGTTCTGTCTTCTATTTGTCCTGATCCAATCCATTTCAAGCCATAATATCTACTACATAGCCCTGCATAACTCTCTTCCGGTTCTGTTTGAGGCTTCAAAATGTTCCGGATCTATATCCGTATATTCCTTTCCGTTTTCGTATCCAAGACATTTTTTGTTTTTTAAATTTAAATTTTTTTAAAACTTTTTTATAATTGTATCTCTTATTTATTTTTTTATTTATTTTTGTTTTTCAGTCAATAATATATATTTTTTTATAGTATTTTTTAAATTATTGAGGAAATTTATTGTTTTGCTAAAACGGGAGGAATTTTATTTTTTTTTTTTCAAATTTTAAAATTTGTATTATTTTTTTACATATATTTTATTATCGACTTTTTTGTTTTTTAAAATAATTATTATTTCTTTTTTCTTTATTTTATTGAAGAGTATTTCATATTATAGTATTTTTTTTTTATTATTGAGGGTATTTGTTGTTTTGATCTGGAGATTTGTGTTTTTGTTGTTTTTCCAATTTTGATTTTTTTTGATGAAGCCAAAGAATTTTATTGTGAATAAACAAATTTGGTCTCTGAACCGTTTCTGGAATATTTGAAAATATTCCCATCCTAGAAATCGATTTTACATAAATTTCCTGACTCCTTTTCAGATTCCCCTTTCGGGGATGTCCATGAAATTAGAATATCATACAGAAACAGGAACAGGTGTAGTCCTATTAAGATATAAATATGAAGCAAGATGAAATTAGTATATGAAATTAAATGAGCCTTTATAGCTTATATATAAATATGACACATATATTCTAGACTTTACTTAAAGTAGTTTCTAGAACACCTTTCCAGACATAAAAGTGCAGATTTGTTTTTTGCACGAATCCTCACTTGTTGACTTCTTCCAAAGCCTATATAATGCCATCAAATGCTAAAGTAAATGTGGAACTGAAATATAATATACAAATTCATCTAACAAGTATACAGTTCTTTCACATTTTATAATTAAATCGGTCAAATTGACAAACATTGTGGGCGTTCCTTTAAATGCATTTCCTTTGTTATATATTTTTATTGCATTTTACAATTGGTTCGTATGAAAGTATCCTCGAATGGCCTATGCATAACAATGAGTTTATGGTATTAACATTTGCGGTTCTTCATCCTTTACAGCAATATTCACTAAACACATCTGTGGTCATCAATCGATGGCGTCATAAAAAAGAGCAATATGCAAAGTGTTAAACATTTATGAATTCTGCCATCTACACCTATTTACAACTTTCCAAAAATATATATTATTATTATGGTAGTCAAAGAGACTCAGTGCAATCACTACATTCAATCAAAACTAATAGCGTTAGTTTATTGTCAATTCAGCGTTGTATCTGAAGTGTTTGTGAATCGTTGTTGTGCGAGTGGGTTCGATTGAGCATACGTCAAAAACCAAGTATATTTTTGTTTTTTGGGGCGTTCCTTGTTTCGAATACAAAAATCCTTTCAGTTTCCATTTTTTGTTTAATAAAGTCATTCAGCAAAATTTTAAGTCTTAGTGGGAAGTTTGAAAGTTTACTTGTTGCAATTCATGATCGCCTGGTATTTAATTTTTTGTTAACTATTTTTTTGGGTTATTTTTTGGTTTCGTTAAAAATAAATAAAATAAAACAAAATTTAAATTGAAATACCAGTCGATCAGAATTAACAACAAGAAATTATTGGCAAATTTGTCGGATATCGTTAAAGTTAAAAAACATTTAGCCTTTCA
>JXPG01024831.1:0-15939 GCA_001015175.1 Megaselia abdita
AAATTCATATAATTTCTTTGAGTGTATATTTGATGCATTACCATTTCCAAGGTCTTCATCAAAATCATTGTAAAATGAATTCAAAGGTGTTAAGTTTAATTTTCGAACCTTACAAAGGTCTATTTTTATATCATCAAATAATAAATGTATTTCATGATTTCGTTTATAATTTTTTTGATGAAATTATATTAATTCGAAAGTTTCCCTTAAAAATGCAATGTTGCTATAGTCAAATGAAACTGATGTATGTAATATTTTTACATTACTTACTTGACTGTTTCCAAATCAGATATTTTAAATTCGCGGAAATTATGACATTTCCAAATCTTTGTAAAATGAATTCAAAAGTGAGGAGTCAGCAATGTTCTTAAGTTTTTTAAGCAAAACTAACAATCAATATCCATATTAATTACAGTTTTCAAAACCATATGAAATCTTAAATTGAAACAAAAACCAAAAGCACACCTTATTAAGAATGAGCCCCCGCTGAAAATTTAAATATCCAAATAATTTGTTATGAATTCTTCTCATTTTAACGGCTGTTTGGTTTTCGTCTGTCAAAGTCAAGACAAAACAAGTCACAAGTCAAATATCTAAAGTGAACTTGCGAAATTGAGGAAGCTCTAATTTCTATATTTGTTGTTTCTTAAATGTCGCACCTACATTTTAAAACTGTATGTGGAGTGAAGCGATGATGATGTAATTGTTGTCGTCCCTCATGGAATTTGAATTCGGAGATGTGAAAATGTTTAGCTGCTGAGTAATTAGTGGCGTTAAAATACCTTAACGATTACGTTTATAGATGTAATTGTGATGTGATGATGCATTCATTAGTATTTGATTGGAATGTGCTTCTGACGAGTTGGTTTTAAGTTTGAATGCGTCAGAGATTTGTACTTTGTAGTAATTGATTGTTTGGTTTTGAGAAAACAGTCTGACATCTACCAATCAAATGGTCATATGTCCTCTTCTTTTTTTCTTAGTGTTTTGATTTAATGGAATCATCTTTCTTCTTAGAAGAAAGAGACTGATAGAATACAATCAAATTTCCATCCATTTTTCTCAAAAAAAAAAAAAAGGGTAAATTTTACTATGAAATAGTAACCACTACTATGAAAATAGTGAGATTTACTATTCCGATAGTAATTCTTACTATGTCTAGTAATGCCTGTAATGCCTATTCTTTTGTGTCTAGTAAAACGTGGTTACTGTTTCATAGTAAAATTTACTATTATGATAGTATGCTCAAAGCCTTATTTTACTATAGGCCTGTCCACATGATAGTAAGATAGTAAACCATAGTAGGAAGCTCGAAACTGTTTCACTATTGAGATAGTAAATCGCAAAGTTTTTTTTAACTTACTTTTGCTAACTATCCGATAGTTACTATCCTCAGAGCTTATTTGATAGTAAAAAATGACTATTTATTATTCTTTTTTAACTATTGCTTACTATCATCGCGTGTTTTAGGTTGAATTGCGTCATATATTTGATATGAAAGAGACGGGTACATTCCTGAGCAGTTCCATACATATAGTGGTTATAAAAATTCGAAGCTTTAGATATCTGTAGGAAATCTGGAGGAACCTTTACCCTCAAAACTATACAAAAAATAAATATTCAAAGTGAAAAATAAACATAAAAGCCACTCGCCCACAACTTACAAGTGGGCTAGCGTGAAAAATAAGAGATCTTGTTCGGCGGCTACACCAATCCGATATACAACAGATCATTAATCCAACCTAGACACATGACACGGAAACAAATGGGGAACTCAAGTAAATTCGCTAGGAACATCTGATTGATATGATCAGTGTAAAACAGCAACATGAACGAGCAAAACTCGTAGGTAAAATTGAAAAATGGTTTCTCTAATTGAAACGGATGTGCTTAGTTATAACTTAAGTAGACATGATATTTTCTAGATTTGTTTATTTTGTTCTTTTTTCCTCCATTTCCACAACTTTATATATCATATCAGAACGTTTTTCAACATTATCTCAATCTGTTTTCACCAAACCCATGCGTAGGTTACGCTCTTGTCCGTCAGAACGTTTATATACGCAGGTGAAAGTGGTTTATATTTTGTTATTGTTTTCTTTTTTGGGGAAATTTCTTGGGAAAGTCATTGTTCAGAAAAGTTGATGAGGTGAGAATGATGGAGAAATTTTCGGTTACAAGTTTTTATAATATTGCAATTCTGAGCGTTTATATTATTGAAACGTCTAGACATTATTTGCATTGATCTAGAATTTTTTATTTGAAAAGGATGGTGATAAAATAAAAGCTTGAATTAAGCATAGGAACTATAGCTCTCATGTTTTGTTTGGTTTTTGTGGTTTGTCTTAGATTTTCTAAATATAAAGCATTTTCAATAGAAACAGTTTAGTTTTCCAGTAGCCAAGTCCTACCGATGTAGCATAAACAACTACAGAGGACAGTTTCGATCAGTGGTATAAGAACAGTTTCTATTACTGCTGGCTCCCTATGTAAGGTATGGCCAGTTTGCGTAGAATCAAGTCGACTAATCTTCTACACTTGACTATACAAGGGATCGAATCCTACCGATAAACTACTACAGAGGACAGTTTCGATCTGTGGTATAAGAACAGTTTCGATTACTGTTTGGCTCTCTATGTAAGATATGGCCAGCTTGCGTAAAATCAAGTCGGCTAATCTTCTACACTTGACTATACCAGGGATTGAATTCTACCGAGGTAACATAAACAACTACAGAGAGCAGTTTCGATCAGTGGTATAAGAAGAGTTTCGATTACGGTTGGCACCCTATGTAAGATATGGCCAGCTTGCGTAAAATCAAGTCGCCTGATCTTACAACCTGTTCCCACGACGATTGCATTTCAGTAGTGCTGTATGACCAATCATCATGTGATGGCCAAAAGATCGTCCTATAATAGGTATCAGCAATTAGCACTAGGACAACTGCTTGAGCGCAATTATTAGTATTATTATATAATTAATATTACCATTTTATAATCAGAAAGTGAATAACCTCTGTCAAAGAATACGCAAGTGACAATTAAAGTTTGTGTGAGAACTATCATATGCCTTCACCGCCTTCTATTCCTCGCTATGACTGTAAAACTCAATCACCCTGAACCACATTTTTCTTCCCAGAAGTCAACATGCTCTAACGAATCAATCAATTCAACTCCATTGCAATAGAAACCAACAGCAAGCTATATAAAAGTTCAATAAGAAAAGAAGTTGAGGCGCATATTAGAAAAGCTAAGTGGGATGAGAATGTAACACTTGCAACGAAACTAACCGATACCAACGAGTTGAGAGAACTAACGAAAAGGCGGAGAGGCAATAATTTAATAGATTTTATCTAAACAACTAAATTTAGATCAAAACTACAAGAGATTTATATTCATTGCAAGACTGTTACCATACAGACATATCAAGTGAACACAAGACATTTAAGAAGGAAATGTAGAGCGGAGAAGTGGAGAAACCCCCAACAGTGCCAGCCAAAATATGCAGAAAAGTATAAATTATTTCAAATACAAAAATTTTACCGCAAAATCAATAAAAGTTCACCAATAGACCACTTTTTTTCTTACTTTTAAGAACAGGGTGTTTTAGTTGGTTTGTTTGCGATATTATTTTAGGTGTTATGGGTATAGAACAATGTTTGTATTGCGCTGAAAACAAAAAATATTTTCTTTTTACATTAAATGTGTAATCCCCACTTGGAATATGTATTAATCGACATGAATATGAGTATCGACAACAATCAAAATGTGTGCATTTCTATCAGTAAAATGTGTGCAATGCATGTAAAATGCATGAACTTAATATGTACTGGACAAATTAAATATGTAACCCACTCTAAACAATATGTATTTTCATGATCATTAAAATGTGTAGTAGACTTATTTCGAGTGTAGAATATTCATCAAACCCAAATTTATATGGGAATGAATTTTACATTTAAAATATGTCCTATTTACATTTAAAATATGTAAACTACATGTGGCTTGAACTCCAGGCAGGACCGCCAACCTTTTTCTGTTCGAAAATTTCAAGCATTACCGCTGAATGTCTCAAAAACACAAACGACTTCTTTAAGAAATCTGAATTTGTCTTATTTTGTTATTTTCATAGAACAGAATAAAAAAGACTTCTTTAAGAATTCTTTGAAAAGAATGGTAATATTTGTCGGGAGTTAGAAATCTTAAAGACTTCTCGTCTTAGAAAAGTATTGTTTGACTATAAAAAATAGAAAACAAATAAATTAAGAGGTATTAAAGAAATATTATTGTTTTCTGAAAGATTTCTCTAGATCACTTTAAGAAGATTGAAAAATAAAAAAAGAAAGAAAAAGAAATCTTTTAGACTTCTTAAAGAATATTTAAGAAGAAATGAGAATTCTTTAAGAGCTCTGATTTCTTTTAAAAGATGTAGCAAAGATTTCTCTAAGAAAGGCTGTGGTTGTCTGGGAGAACAATTCATTTTTTCTTAAAGAATCATTTTCAAAGAATTTAAATATTTCAAAGTGTTCTTAACCCTTCTTAAAGAAGTCTTAAAAATAACCTTTTTAACCAACTCCAGCGCGAATAAAGTAATTATTCTCTTAAAGTAGCTTTTCGAAAGAAATTGTTTGAAAGACTAAATATCGTACATCTTAGGCCAAAATCCATGACAATATCCTTATAAAATCCCTAAAATCATATCAAACTCCAAGCAACATAATCTGAAATCCAAACAAAATAATAAAAAATCTGTATTCAAACAAACATTTTTCAATTGATATTTATAAACGAAACTTCAACGTTGAAAGGATTTTTCATGACATTTGTTTGTACATTACAAAAATTATGGAAACAACAAATGGGACTAGGACTATAAGGAAAGAGAATAATCTCCAACCAGGACCGCCAAACTTTTACTTTACAAATGAGGGTAAAAATTTTGATCTTGAAAGCCAATATCTTGTACAGATTTTACCACAATCTTTACAAAATCCTTAAAATCATAAGAAATTTCAAACAAAATAATTCAAAATCTAAACCAAATCCAAACAAAAATCTTGTACAGAATTTGAGAGAAAAAGTGCTAAAAAAATGTTTGTGTTTATTAGTGGTGTGATATAATACATTATTCTATAGACATTTATTGAACGAGTTCTCTTATGACATTTGCTTGCCCATCAGTATAGAATTTTTATAAATATTTTGAATGGGACTCAGCAGGACCTCCACCGATTGACTGAAAATCAAGCTCCAGGCATAACCGCCAAACTTTCCCTGTTCAAGACTTTCAAGCATTGCCACTGACGTGATTCGAACCATAGCATTTAGTGTAAATAATGTTTTTAAAAAAGTCTTGGTATTTTGAATACAATGATTTCCATAAAATGAATACACAAAATTAACAACTCATTAGACATTTATTGAACGAGTTCTTCTCCACCGATTGATTGAAAATCAAGCTCCAGGCAGGACCGCCAAACTTTCCATGTTCGAAATCTTCAAGCATTGCCACTGACGTGATTCGAACCTTTTATTTTATTGTAAGTAATGTTTTTAAAAAAGTCTTAGTATTTTGAATACAATAATTTCCATAAAATTAGTACACAAAATTAACAACTCATTAGACATTTATTAAACTAGTTCTTCTCCACCTCCAGGCAGGACCGCCAAACTTTCCATGTTCGAAATCTTCAAGCATTGCCACTGACGTGATTCGAACCTTTTATTTTATTGTAAGTAATGTTTTTAAAAAAGTCTTAGTATTTTGAATACAATAATTTCCATAAAATTAGTACACAAAATTAACAACTCATTAGACATTTATTAAACTAGTTCTTCTCCACCTCCAGGCAGGACCGCCAAACTTTCCATGTTCGAAATCTTCAAGCATTGCCACTGACGTGATTCGAACCTTTTATTTTATTGTAAGTAATGTTTTTAAAAAAGTCTTGGTATTTTGAATACAATAATAATACAAAAAAATAGCAAAAGAACAGTCAAACCACCCTGTATAGAAAAAATCTAGTTTGGGGACGGACGACAACTTGTCGTAGAGTCAGTTGAATCGAATGTAATGTCTTGGGTTGCCTTGCCTTGTCTCATGTTTGTGGTTTGTCATTTTGCTTTCTTTTGAAATATAAAAATGTGCTGCATTATCTAAGCGTAAGGTATTGGATTTCCTTGAAATGACACATTTTCCCGATCTATCTACGCCTTGCTACCAGTGGTAAATCAAGTTTCTTATATATTTTCAGACAATATGTTATACACCCGATTTTCACTTCATCCTAGTATAACATAATTTTCGAGTAATAGAACATTAACCCAAAAAGAAAAGAACAATCATATGATTCCGAATATAACGAGCAAAACCAGAAAACAAGAATTCCCACTTACAAAAGATACTTGGAGAAGAAATATATAAAAATTGTGTGCCATTTTAAAAAGAGGAAGACAAGAAGAGAAAGAAAATATACGGCGCCTAAGAACAAATGAATCCCTCCAGTTCGTTCTCCGCTAGTCACTCCATTCAAGTTAGTTTTCGCATAAATTTTGCTCAAAAAAGTGTAAAGAAAATGAACACAAACAAGAAGACGAACAATAACAGAGCAAAACAACACTAACACTGAGGAAGAGAAAATCAAAAGGTTTACTGTAAGCGATTGGAATGAGAAATACTTGTGTAAATTTGCAAACGTTATAGATAGATCGTCGAATGAATAATAGCTAGAGATAACTCAAAGTTCTTTATAACTACTAATTTTTCGAATACTTGAGTACTTGTGCTCAATCACTTACTTATACTTTGTGCATTCAGAGGATTTTTGTTGGAAATCAAGGTCTTTAGAATTTTTTATTGGAAAAAACTGAACAAAAAAAATGTCTCTCCCGGGATTCGAACACTGACAATTGTTTCGATTATATCTTCACCATACAAAGACAGAATAACTCGGTTAATTTCAATACCTAAAAGACAACAAAATATATATCTGTAAAAAGTTCTACACAAAAAAAACCAACAAAAATAGAAAAAACCTAAAAAAAAAAAATGTTTCTTCCGAAGACACTGAGATTCGAACACTGACAATTGTTTCGATTACTATACAAAGACACAATAACTCACTTACGTAAGGTATTGAAACCTCAAAGACAACAAAAGAGATATCTACAAAGAAACCTACAAAAATTCCCTCAGTGAAACGAAACTTGTAACATTATATTTCCAACTGACGAGTTCTATCGACAAAGAGATAAGATAAAGTATATTAACAACAGAGAAAATTTCTTTAAAATAGAACTGTAAACATTCACGAATTGACTGGAATCTTTCATTTGAATCACGTAAATCAATAAGTTCATTCTGAAAATTATACAATTTGGAAAACTTAATAATTTTCTTGAGAATTTTGTATATTTCTACAAAAAATATAGACAATATAAACAATTAAGAAGCAATATTTTGATGATTTGTGGGAGGAACTTGCCGAATCTGAATGTTTTCCTTTCATTTGAGCAATATTTATATTATCATTATTATCTGTTTGTTCTTGACGCAAGTGTTTTTGTTTTATTTTTTGATTACGGGTTAATTAAGATTCTTCAGAAAAATTATTTAGTTATTCAAATTGTTTAAAATTTGTTAAAGATTTGTCATAGAAGGCTCCGACAAGTGAATATAATTATGTGATTCATATTAGTGGGGAACTCTGTCATTCAAATAGGTGTGAATCAGGTTCAAACTTTGACCGTGAAAGACTCTGACTGTATTACTATAAGGGAAGAGCAAGTATGAAAGCCAAAATCTTGAGACTCATTGAGCATTGCTACTGATGTGATTCAAACCCTGACATTTTAGTTTAGTAATTTCTTTTTATTTTAATAAAAGTAGCTATTGTTTAAATTATTTTAAATGTTGTTCGGTTTAGCTAGATGACTTTGAGTGAATCAAAGTTAGGGACTTAAATGAACCAATAGTCTTATTTATAATGATATCATCCAGAGTCCTAACAAAATCCCCAAAATATTAACAAAATAATCTAAAATCTCAAGCAAATTCCCGAAATCCAAGTTCTAAAAAAGCATCGTAACAAAATTTATCCAAAGCCCTAAAAAATTCTAACAAAATCTCTGAAATCCATCTAAAGTCCTAAAAACTAAACTAAATACATCCAAAGTCCTAAAAAAATAATCTTTTGTAACCGAATCCTAAGAAATCTTTCCATAGTCCTAAAGAACCATACAAAATCTGAACAAAATTCCTAACAAGGTTCAAGGCAATTAATATTGTTTCAAGTGGGTTACATCTTGTTTTGTGCAGTGCATATTGTGTTCGTGCTGTACACGTTTCATTGTTACATTCTAATTGTAATATTCCACATATTTCTATGAGTAACTTACACACTCAAATATGTAGTCTACACAATAAATGTTGTATGGTACATATTTGAACACAGGAAAGATTTCCTTTCTTTAAAAATTCTAAAAGAAGTCTTATTTCTTCGAAAAGCTACTTGAAGAGGTCTTTAAGAAGTTTAAAATTGCCTTATTCGCGCTGAGGTTGTCTAAAAGAGTTCTTTTTAAAACTTCTTTAAGAATGGTTAAGGACACTTTCAGATTTCTAAAATCTTTAAGAAACATTAATCTGTTCCAATTCCTTTCTTTAAGAAATCTTTAATACTTATTTAAAAAAAAAAAAAAAAAAACAGAGTTCTTAAAGAATTCTTATTTCTTCTTAAATATTCTTTAAGAAGCCTAAAAGATTTATTGAAACATTCTTTTCGTCTAAAGTGATATCATTTGAACGAAAATTTGAATTAATTGAAGAGTGAAAACAAACAAATACTTAAGACTCTAGAGTTCAGTATGAGCTAAAGAAGAAATTATTTTTTGTTTTCTTTTGTTGGAGTTCTTATAGACTGCTTGTAGAAGAATTATTTAAAAGCAATACTTTTCTAAGACGAGAAGTCTTTAAGATTTCTAAGTCCCGACAAATATTATCATTCTTCTCAAAGATTTTTTTAAGAAGTCTTCTTTTCTAAGAAAAGAACAAAATAACACAAATTAAGATTTCTTAAAGTAGAGGTGTGTTTTCTGGGATGTCGCACATATTTGATATGTGCTTTATATATTTATAATGTATTGAATTTCTACCTATTGTTGAATGTGTATAGTACATATTCCTTGTGTAGATTACATTATTACTCAGTGTTCAAACTTTGACCAGGAACAACAATTCTTAAATCTTTAGATCGAATCTCGAACAGTATTTTTTGTCAAAGAAGTGGAACAGAACTCAGTAAATTTCCTCGCTTAAAACACCTCAATTATTCTCAAAATCAAACATAAAATATAGACGCCTTTTTTAGATATGTTCACAAGATATGGAAGTGACAATTAAAAGTCACAGACGACATTTTCATGATAACCTTCCATAAAACCAAAGACAAAGTGAGACCACCATAAATTTTCCACCTGCTGCACTATAATTCACACAAATAGAAATTGTGGTGGTAGATGGAGTGTTGCAGTGGTTCAGTTGAAGCTGCCCCGAAGGAAGTGCAAATAAAAATATTTTTAAAATAGCAAATTCGTGAGTCACTGAGAGTACAATCAAGAAACCAACAAGACGCAAGAATCGACATTGGCGGACGGACGGAATTCATTCATAAAAAAACGTATAATTTCATATTCGATGGTTTATTGTAACGCTCGACTCGTGGCGTTGCATATCAAACTGAGCATTTTCTGCTGTTGTTTGTTGCCTTGTATAGCTTTTGTATTTTATATGTTGTCTTCTTTCGCTTCTTTGCTTTCAGAGACTCTTTTTTTCCTTAATATGTATTCAAATCGATGAGTCAACAACCAACTTATGAATGAATTAATTTGCATAATTTGATTTGCTCTTTACTGTACTTAATGGGATTTTCGCTGATCCACCTCTTCTTATCTGAGGTTAACTTTTTTTTGTCTTTCGCTTTCCTTAACTATTGAAGGTAATTGATAACTTATATCCGTTTCATTGAGGTACTGTGAGAAATTTTGTCTTATTTTTTGGAGGCCTTGCAGTGAAGTTTGAAAGCTTCATTATTATAAATGTATTCTTTATTTCAGGTTTCTTTTTTCAAGCTTTTTTTTTTAATAAAGTTTTGAAAATATGAAAAATTTAAAAATGTTTAGGTTCGAATCGCGCTAATTGAAATTTGTGTTTTTTTCAATTGATATGGCGGATTTAAAATTATCATAAATGTTAGAATACTTGAATTCAATTGAATTTGTGATTGACCGTATCTAATTGTCTAAATATTTTAGAATCATATTAGAAATAAAAATTAAATTATATTAATTTTTTTTTTAAATAGGAAATAAAAGTTAAAAACAAAAAAAAAATTATATTTTAAAAATGTTTGTTGAGATTAAATCATAATATAATAAACACTTGTCTAAATATTTTTGAACTTATGAAGTATTTTCGAAAATATTTTTTATTTACAAAAATTATAAAAAATATAATATTAAAAAGAATATTTCAATTTATTTATTAAACAAATTCTCTAAAAAACATAATTATTTATATAATTATTATAATTTATATTAAAAAACATTTTTTAAGAAATATGATGAACGATTTTTGTAAATTTTTGGATTATCCAAGAAATTCAACATTCTTTATTTTTTTATTTTTTTAATGCTGGTTTTATTTATAAATTTAAAATTTGTATATTGAAAACAAAAAACAATGGATTATTTTGTTATACGTAATTATTTAAATATAATTATACATATTTTCAAATATAACAAATTTTGATATTTTAAGAAAACTCTTCAATTAATTTGAAAAGTTAAAAATAAATATTTTCAAAAATACTAAAAATTAGAAACATTTAATTATTTTTATTATTATTATTTTATATTTATATTTATTATTTAATTATATTAAAAACTTAAAGAAAACTCTCCATTTAATTTAAAAAGTTAAAAATAAATATTTTATTATATCTAGAAAATGTTCAAATTTTTAAATTTGATTTATTTTAATATTTATAATAATCTAAATATAATAATAATCTAAAGAATTAAAAGAAAACTCATTTCACGATTATTAAAATTAAAGATATGGATTTTCATAAATCTTTTTAAAAAAATATTAAATTTAAAAAATAGCAAACATAATTCATTGTTATAGCTTTAAAATTGAAAAACAAAATTAAACATGAATAATAAAATTATTAATTTAATTTAACACCTTTTTTTTAATAAAATAAATATAAAGTGATTTTCTTTAAAAAAGGTATATTAAAAAAATTAACAGATGAATACTTAGATGTTCGTTGTAATAATTACATTAATTAAATTATTATAATTAAAATTTAAAACAGTTTTAAATTTGATGACATTTTTAATGTTTATATCGAAAGAAAAGTTATGAATTAAAAAGATATTTAAGGTTAAAATTAATGTATATTTGAGAGCAACATTTTCGGAAACAAATTAAAAATATACATATTTTTAGAGCATTCAAAATATTTAAGAAATTAAAATGCTTTAAGATTTTAAATTAGAAAACTCAGTAAGAGTCCAAATTGTTAGAATTTTATTGATTTAGAATATTTTATTTCTCAAAAAAGCTTTAAAGTAGAACTAATTCTTTTCAAGACATTTATTTATTAGATAAAACTAAATAAAAAAATGTGAAAGGTAAATTTTTGGAATGTTATATATATATAAACAATAAAACAAATTCGAAGATGAATATTCAGTTTTTAAAAATGTAAAACATTGTTTTTAAATTTTTAACATAAACATTTATTTTTAAAGATATTCAAATTTTTTTTTAAAATATTGTTTGAATTGCAATCCTAAATAAAAATTCAATTTTACTTTGTACTTTTGAAAGAACTTTACAATGAAGTGCATTACAAAAAATCCAAAAACAAATAAAGAAATAAAGTTTAAAAATCAGACAATTTTTCAATTTAGTAATTTTGTATTGAACCTTTTACATATAATTGATAGCGAAATCTGAGCCAACAAAATGTTAAATTGTTTTCTTATTTTCTTTTAATAATTGCTTTTGTGCCAAATAATAAAAAACAATACCACTGCCCATGTTCGAATTCCAACACTATCGACATTTTTTCATGACTTTCTTTTTTATTTACTTTTTCATATGTTTTTTTCTTTCTGTTTTTGTAAACCATTGTTACGAAAATACCTGACATATACATCAAGTGAAAAAAGTCATAAATTTAAAGCGCCTCCGCGGACATGTCAGGAAATCACCCTATCCATGTTCGAATTCCAGCTCTAGCGACATTTTTTCTTTACTTTTTTTATGATGCGGATGATTACCTTGCCTTTTCCAAAGAACCTGAGTTGGTATTCCCATTTTATTAAGCCACTACCCTCGAAAGAGCCCATTACTCCCTGTAAATGAATCACAAACAACCATAAAAAAAAAACTCCACTTAACCCCATTCACCTCATAAAAACTCTAAAGAAATCTCAATTTTCTCTCTGCCATTCCAACGAACGAATAAATTCAAATAAATTAATAAAAGAAAATTATAATTTAATTAAAAACGAAACCAGAGAATCCGTAGCATGTGTTCTGGTGCTTAGTGTAAAAAGTAGACACCGTCAGACATGAAAAATATTCGTAAATTATAAATTTTATTGAAGGGCTGGAATGGAAGACGGCTCCGGCTTAAATGTGCTTCTGAACTGAACTGAAGGAGTTTATAATGAAATGGGGAAATGTCACATTCAAATATTTCTAGTGATTTTATGAGACAAGGGAATTGCACGTTCCGCATAGGTTCAACAGACTCTCTGTTTTCACAGAACGACCGAGAACGATATAAGTATTGAGAACCTGACATTCTTTCGTTAACCCACATTCATTCCCATACTCCGATAAGATAAAAGACCAATGAGTATTGTTGTACCTTTCATTTTTAGATTTTCGCATGAAAATGGATTACCTGTGGGATTATTTTATATTTCTTTTTCGAAATGCATTGTTTAAGTTTTTCATGTTTTCTAACGTTTTGATCCCTTTATCCTTCAAGGACCGGATATGACGTCCTTTTTCTTCAAAGAACGGAAATGTGTCAATTGCTTTATTACTCAGGTTTGAGTTTACTTTGTTTTTAATTGGAATGGAATTTGGATGATTATTTTTATAGAGGGAGATAAACTCTGAATCAGAAGAGGTCTCGGTTACTTTTAAATATTTGTTTGATGATGATTTTGTTAGGATTTTTGATGATTTTGTAAAGGCTTTGGATGAAGATCTTGTATAAGATTTTGGCTTACAATTTTGATTGAATATATAATATCCAATAGTCTCACCCAAGTCAATGGCACAAGAACATATAATACACAAATATGCTCTTTAAACCAATCAATCAGTTGTCTTAACCAAACCCACTCAATTGACATCGATCTAAAGGCAAAGTTAGACAACCAACCGAGACGTAAACTACAAATCAAAACACCTACAACACAACAGGCAGAAACGATAGAACAAATCAAATGAACTAAAATTTACGACCTAAAACATAAACCCACATTACGCAAGTAAAAGGAGGAAATACCATCGTCAGATCGACGTCGACGACTAAAATAACTACCCTCCCACAGACAGACCAGATCGAACAACTAAGGAAAACCCGCATGATCCTCTAAATTTCCCATATCGAACCGATCAGGTAGAACAAAAGATCATTGGGAATTAGAGGGAATTACGCGTTTCGGTTCATGTGTTCTTTTGTGATCAAGGACGGTGACTGTCGGTGTCAAAGGAAAACCCGGTCTTTTGGTTTTTCTTTTTTTTTTTTGTGTATCTTGTATTTTTGTTGTATTTTTAGTGCAGATATAGCTATACATATTTTTGTAATTAAGATGGGATTTTTTGACTTGTTAATTTACGATTTTTAGGTTTAAAATTAGTCAAGTCTTATTTACGTTTCCGTGGTTAAGATATCTTCTAGAAAATTCTTGGATTTTGGGAAATGTTTATAAAAACTTTATTTTATTTGGAATAAATATATCAGGAAAATGGAAATGTAATAGACATTTTACAAGTAAATTATCCCCAGAATTGTGTGACAGATTTCCTAAGGATTTTGTATAGGGATGGGACTTCTGTGGAATTTTTTAAATATTTTTTAGACTAATTTTTCTAGAACCCTATTTTTATTTTTTTAAATGGAAAACGAAACAAATCGTAAATTGTTGTGTTTTGTATTCAATCAAATTTTAAATAAGTTTAATAATGATAATGTATTTTATTTAATATATTCTTTATCACTCACTACAAAAAATCAGAAGAATCTTCAAAATAGAAGAAAATCAATCCTAAGAAAAAGATTCTTGACATTTAAGAAATTTCAGATTGAGTGAGTTTTTTGCTGAAGAAACTGAATTTAAAAGTAAAAAAACAACTAGACTAAATGAGAACGGTGGACATCGAACCTAGGCCTCTTTACTGGAAGTCTAAGACGATATTAAGATAAGATGTTTTTTAATTTAAATCGACTAAAATTCATAAAAACTCAAACAATGCAATTTTAGTGGTAACAAATTTAAATTCGCTACATTTATTGTTATTCATAAGTAGTGTATTATTTTCTTTTTTTCTTTCCCAAGGAGTACAAGCGATTTCTAGAAGACGTATTCTGTTCTACTGAAGAATACCTTACGTATGTAATGCTTCTAGAATACCTCTTTAAGAAGAATGTTAAAAAACCTCATGGAATACCTATCCAAGTATGTTTGTAGACTGCTTGAAGAGGTATTGTGCACCGCTAAAAGTAATATAACCTTTGATTACCCTTTTGCTTGGGTTAAAGTGTTTTTTTTTTCTTCTTTTCTTTAATTTTTTTGCAATTTTTTATTAATATTTAACGTTGCATTTTAAAATTTTTAAGAAATTTGTTTGAATTTTTTAAGAAAATATACAAAAAACCAGAACTTTGAATTGTACAGGGAAAGATTTCGCTGAAATCTAAATATTTTTAAAGTTTTAGATTAGATTTTGTAAATAGTCTTGGGATTTTGTAGTTTCTCAGTAATTTTGAAGGATTTTTTGAAATGCCTGATTTCCTTCTTAATAATCGAATTTATTAATAATTTATCCTCGTAAATTAAACAATAAAACAAATATTCGACATTTATAGTTTTAAAATTAATATTGTATAAAATAATTGAGGAATTAAACCTATACCATAGATTTTGCTTTCGAGAATGATATCTTACAAGCTATCAAAATCCTTAAGTATTTATTTAGGAACTGCAAAATACTAAAAAGTCCGTTTTTACGCTAATAAATTTTATAATTCACAAATAAGAAAAGAATTTTATTTTAACCTTTTCTTAATATGTCTTGAACATTTTAAAATATGTAGGCTGTTGAAGAAATATGTAGAAACACAATACATTATAAATATGTAGAGCGCATGTTAAATATGTACTATACTCATTCAAATATGATACACATTATACCATAAACATTATTTTGATCAGTTCGCAACACACATTAATTGTGTAGACTACATATTTGAATGTTTAAGTTGAGTGTTGAAATATGTGGAATGATGACAACAATTTAAATATAACTAAACGTGTGCAGCATGAACAGAATATTTACTGCACAAATAAAATATATGATATATGTCTTTTTCAGTGATATATATTTTTTAAATTTAAATTTTGATGCAGGCAAAGAAATATGGTTGAAATGAGCAGTTTAAAGTCAAATTTTGTTTTCCTATAATGATAATTATTTATTGAGATTCCCGAAACGGTTACATTGCCGAAATAGGAGTTAATTTAAATAGATACAAAATATATTTTAAAAAAAAGAAACAGAGTAAACTTCCAAAAAAGAAGATTTACAGATAGTATATTAAAACATATCTATATAATAAAATTCAAATCT
>JXPG01024908.1:0-26024 GCA_001015175.1 Megaselia abdita
TTAAAAATATTCCCTACAGTTTAAAAAAAAATACTTAACATTATTTATGAAATTCCATGTTTTACAAAATCCCAGGAATCATTCACAAAATTCATTTGAAGGGTTTTGGTTTCCAGGAAATCAGGCAGACAATTGTGTGTGGTTTTCTCCTCGACCTAGATGCAAAATTGTCAAATATAAAACAAGTACAAACATAGAAAATAATAGTATTTTTTACTATCGCATAGTAAATACAGGCACTAATATAAAAATACTATTATAAAAGGAAATATCACTATTTTCACAGTAACAGTTACTATTTCCATATGAGATTTACAAAAATACTATTCTTTGAGTGTAAGAAGAAAACAAATTACGCTTTTATGTCTTTCTCTTTATATAAAATTCACTTTCTTCTACAATTTTGGTTTTACAGGAATTTGGTTTTAAGTGAGGAAGAATCTATATAAGATCACTAAACCCTCATTAAAATTGAACGTAAAGTTCCAAATGAAATCATATTACAAGGCGAAAGTATTTTAATTTGTCACAGAAAAAAAAAACCAACGCTTTGTGCGGATGGGAATCGAACCCACATCCTCTCGCTTTTTGGGCAATGGCTCTAGAGCCAAATTGTAGAAGAAATTCTACCATGAATGAGAAAATTCTCCCTTAAAAATATGATTGTTTTTGTAAGCTTTGAGTATATACTACTGTAATGATACCCATCTTATCCAAGTGTGCTGGACCTATTTTATCGAATCGCCTGCCAATTCTTGATAACTTTCCGACTTATAAGCTCACATAAAAGTCCAACGATGACCAAAAAAAAATCAAAAATCAAATTCCATCTCAAACTTTAAGATTTCGCAAAAAAAGTAAAAGTATTCTTAGATGTATTGGGTATGGAAAATTGCATTTGTATTCAAAGTAAATATATCAGACACAGTATCTCAATACTCTTGCAATCCCATAAGTTCGCATACGTTCACAATTTTTAGAATTTATGTATTAAAACTCTTCAAAAGTAAAGTTTTTCTAACAATTTTTTGTATTCAAGTTTAACTAATTGAAAATGAGAAAAGCCATTTTGCTTGGCTTCAACAAAAAGTCCTACTAAAGTAGGATAATTTCCCCATTGTATAATTTTTCAATTTCTCCAACAAACCGAGAAGCATTTCTATTCCTAACAAAAAATTTCACACTTATTTTCCAAACAAAAGGTGAACAAATTTAATAAAAATCGTTTATAATTTAAAGACTTCCGTAGTAGATAAGAGTTAACTTTTTGTTAGTAAAACCAAAACTTAAGAATAATGTTATCAAAATGTAATAAAATAACTGGCGATGTTAAACATAAAGGAAAGTGAATGAAATTTATTTGTGCTTAAGTGCAATATAACACTTTCGATGACATAATAAAATTTAATGAGCACAGCTGAAATTTAAATTAGTTGGAATTCATTTTTAAATCTATTGAAATTGAAAAGAAATTTAGTTTCAATAGCTAACTCGGATTACCTGATTATTTTATATAAACCCACACGCATTTCTAATCTATAAAGATTTGGGTTGGTTTTTGTTGCTTTCCAAGATTATAATAAAAATATTTTTCAGTAAAAATCTATCATTAACTGACAAAAGATATATGCTATGAAAGATCTTCTCAATACTTCTCATAATTCAATATATTATAATTTGATTTCTGATTCTGGAATTATTTCTCTATGGTGTGATGTTTTTTCATTGTTGAGTAAATATAATATGGGTCAGTTTCTTTCTCTTATGTATTGATGAGCATTGATTTAGCTTGCTTTAAAAATTAGATCAATGGAAATATAATATAATGAGAATTTCCATTTTATGTTGGGTTTTGTTATAATCTTAATATCTCTTTAGTTTTTTACTATATTTTTAGATTTTCTATATACAAATTTTAAAAAAATACATTAATATAAAATTATGTCCTAAAGTATTAGGGCTTTAGAAAAAACCTGAACACATTTTTTTGAACTAATTTCCCCCCTATGAACTGAATACATTGAACTCCAATAACATATTGCATTTTTCCCATTAAAAACCAACATTTTCACCCCATTTTTGTGAGGTCTTTATTAAAAATAAGCATGTTATAGTAGTGAAGTTAAGACAGAACAGAAATAATATTTTATGCACTGCTATAGAATGAGTGCTTAGTTAAAATATCTCTCTTTTATTTTGAAATAAAGAAGTTCTTTGTCTTTATTACTGCAGACAAATATCTTCACCATTTGTTAGACATTGTTCCCTTTTGTTTTCCATTCAAGAACTTTGAACTCATCATTTACACTTTTTGAATCTTAACAATTGTGTTGGTATCGTATCTTCTCATTTTTTCTCTAAACTCCAACGTTTCTATAAATAATAAAAAAACCTCCCTCATTGACCCAAAAACCTCTCCTTCCCATCGTAGAAAAACCAAACAGATAGCGATTGCGATGTTTCAAAATAAAATCAACAGCCGGATGTTCACATTGAGCGTCGTAGAACAAAGTTGCTCGATTGCTCGCTCACTCACCAACTCACAAATAGAACACTACTCATGAAAAAATAAAAGTGAAAAAACATGCCATTAAACTTGCACAATTATTTAGCTGATAAGAGATTGTCAGACCGGCAGTTCATCTAAACCGACGAAAGTGTTTCAATGGAAGTTCATACTGATTTCGCAAAATTGTTGTGACTGATTATTTTATATGCTATGCAATTGTTGTCTCTGTGTTATAAATTCTTTGAATTCCCTGACATTTTTTAGCTGAAGTATTTATTTCAAGCCGTTTTTCTTAATTTTGTTTTTTTCTTTTAAACATTTACTCCCAAAAAATAAAACAACCTTTGGCCTATATTAAAATCAAAGAATTATTCAAAAAAGTCTCACTTTCTTCAAGTTGAGTTATGTAAATTTTTACGTATAGAAACACTCCCATTCATATAATGTCTGACTGAACTCAACCCAACTATGCAATTATAAATACAAATGTAATGAGTTTTACCAGATATAATCGCTTGGTTTTGCAATTACATTACAATTATTGCTACAAACAGGGGAAATTACTTGAAAATCGTTATTTTTAGAGACATAATTGTTTCGTGATTGACCGAACCGACCGACCCGGCCCGGCATCACCAGACTATAAAAAATTTGTCGTGTGTGGTTTAATGTCGCGTAAAATTAATCACTATTTTTAGACCAAAGTCTGTTCTTAGGATTCTCTATAATTACGAACAATGCGGTTTTCAGTTTCATTTCATGTCTTTCTGAGTCTAATAATAATGAAGGTCAGGGCTGCTGCTTCACTGTCAATGTTTTATTCTATTAATTATTTTATGAGGGTGATTCGGTTTCACTTTCAATTTATTTTTAACATGAATTGATTGAAATGGTTGTTTTGTGGTCGTTGGGTTTTGAGACTTGCTTAGTGTTTATTTTCTTACTTTGCTGAAAAAAAATAAATTTAAAATGCAAAATTCATTTGAGGAATATTTTACAATATATAAGTGTACTACACATTTCAATTATCAGGAAAATACATATTGTTTTGAGTGGGTCAGATATTTTATTTATTTTTAAAGTTTTAAAAAATTATAATTCTTCTAAAACAAAAGTTCTAAAAATTTGTTTTAAATTTTAAAACGTTCAATTTTGTTCAAATAAGTTGAATGTTAGCTCTAAGGTATATCAAGATAAAATTATATATTTTTTAGAATTGAAATTTGCTTAACAAATCTAATATTAATTATTAAATCATTAATAAAAAATATTTGTAAGAATATTATTTCAAAAAATAATAAAAATATAATATATCATAAATATTGTTTAATAAAAATAATGGAAGATTTTTGTAAATTTTTAGATTATGCAAGAAAATCAACATTCTTATTTTTTTTTAAATGTTTGTTCCCGTTATAAATTTAAAATTGGTATAACGAAAAAAATATTCAAAAAACAATGAATTCTTTTGTTAAACGTAATTATTTATGTCTATCCAAATTTGGGAATATAACAAATACAAATTTTGTAACTTTGAGAAAACTCTTTATTTAATTTAAAAAGTTTAAAATTAATATTTTCAAAAATATTAATTTTTGAAAATGTTCAAATACATTTACATATATATTTGCATATACTTTCAAAAACTTAGAAAAAAATTTAAAATTTTAATTTTTTCAATATTTATAATAATCAAAAACTTAGAGAAAAATTTTAAATTCTTATATTTTAAAAGTATTTACAACAAATTAAAAGATAACTCATTAATTTCATGACTATTAAAAATATGGATTTTTTATTTCAAAAAATTATTATTATTAATGTAATGTAAATTTTTAAATAGTTTGGATTTTTTTTATAAATTTTTTAAATATTTTTCTATATATTAATAAATTTTTATAAAATGTTTAATATTTTCATATCATTTTGTATATTTAAATTTTAATATGTTTTTGTGAATTGTAATATAATTTTGTATATTTTTTAATTGTTTTGTATATTTTCACATACATTATATTTTCAATACATTTTTGAATATGTCAATTTAATTTTGTAATTTTTTTAAATATTTTTGTAAATTCTAACATATTTTTGTATATTTCAATATAATTTTTATACTTTAATACATTTTAGATTTATTTTCAATAAATAATATATTTTCGGGAAACATTATTAAGAGATATTTTCCATTCGAATTTGACACATTTTTAATATAAAATAAATATATAGAAATAAAAAAAAAAAAACATTAAATTATCAGTTATCATCAAAATGTTTAAAAATATAAACTTCAAATATTAAAAAATATGGAAATATTAATATTTTATAAAATGATTTTTAGAGCTAACTTCTATTGAATTAAAATATTTTATTTATGAAAAAAAACCTGAAAGTAAAATTTATTCTTTTGAAAACAAAATTCCTAAGCTGTTTTAGCAATTTTAATAATTCCTTAAAAATATTTAATTTAAAGAATTGTAGAGTTAATATATTTTTAGAGTACTACAAATGGATCAATTAAATTAAAAAATTTAAAAGTGAAATTTATTGAATGTTGAAATAAATATATAAACAATAAAAAAAAACTCTAAGATAAATATTCAAAAAATATGCAGAAATTAAATTTCCAAAAAATTATCAAGATGTCAAAATTGTAATGTTCTTATTTTTTTAAGCTGTTTTTTTACATTTTTTAAAAAGTTTTTAAAGCTCTAAAATTTGTTGTTGTTTAATAATTATTCCAAATAAATAAAAGTTTAAAATATTGCATCACAAAGTGATGGTTTTTGTAACAAATTCTTAATATTTTGTTGAGTTTGATAAGCATTTTAAAATTTCAATATTATTTTCTTATAAAGTATAAAAACTATTTTCTGGAATTAATTATTTTATGGAATTTTATGGAATTAAGAACAAAAAAGAAATACTCTGGATTTGTTTTAATTTTCAAGATAATATATAAGATTTTGTTTGCTTGTTTAGTTTTGCAATGTACTTTGGAGGCTCAAACATTCTAAAATATATCTAATTTATTTCTTATAAGATTTTGTCGTGAGAGGGAATTAAAATATTTCTTCAAAAAAATAAGACCCCTAAGGGCTTCCTTTTAGTGTGACGTAGATACTTTCAATATTGTTGTGAAAATGTCATTACCATGTTTCAAGATATATTTCTCATATTGAGTACAATATTTTGTGGATTTTGTTTTGATTTTTGTTGGATGATGAAAAATGTAAAACCCCACATTTTAAATTTTCTATATTTTTCAATTTATAAAATCTCAACAAAAACAGAACCTCCAACTAAAAAGATGATGTAAAAACAACTTCCAAAGTCTGAAATCTAAAAACAGATAATCTCTAAAAACAAATCACTCTTAAGAAAAAACAATAAAACAATGTTAAAACAGATAACCAACCCACGTCATTCGAAACATCACACTATTGTGATATAACAATAACATCTATAACCATCCACCCAACGAGATAACGTCTTTTGTATGAGTCAGTTAATCAATAACAGATTTCCATTTCCTCGAAAAATGTCTATTACAAGAGTATCTCTCCCCTCTTACCAACACAGTCTGTGGAAGAACCACCAACAGAATAGTTGATAACAAAAAGTCAACAATGTTATAAAAAATACCAATCTAATCTTTTCGAGTGGAAATATAAAAGTAGAACAGGCCCAGGCCGCGTGAGGGAGCCTTCCCACTGATCCCCTCCCGCACGTGCCCAATTGTTAATGCTCAATTGCATTAACTGAATGGTTGTTACGACCTTCAAGATAATCGGATCAGTGCAACCGCTAATTTCGCATAAATGTTCAGACATTGTCGGAGGTTAGGATTCTCTCTCTATTTTATTTTTATTTTAAAAATATTTTACAAACCCAAAAGTATTTCTAAATTTATTCAATTTCGAAGAGTTCCCAGCCAAAAAAATCTCGCCACTCTATACGTCGTCGACAACGACATACAAAACAGAACTGAGCACGATGTCGTTATAGTAGGTTTTTTGTGCTAGTTCGCTTGAACGAGTCAGTCGCCTTTCATCCACCTGGCAACTGGCTCATATACACTTTTGATGTGGAGCGTAACATATTCATAATGTGGTACGTCATCGTTAGACTACCGGTTTTCATAAACATATTTGAAGAATAGTTAACGGGTATGATATGAGTGGTGAATGTTGATGTGTTAAGTGGTCGAGAATGACGTGACAATTGGAATGTTTTTCATCTTTAGAATTTTCTGGTTTACTTTTGATTTGAAGTGACTTTCGAAATTTGTCAACTGTTGGGGCTGCATAGCCTGATTTTTGTTATCTAAGAAGATAAGATAATCTTTTGAATTATACTTTACTTTTCAGACCTTGAATTTTGTTAAGTAATTTTCTGTTTGTTTACTGAGTCAATATTTTTTCCTGCTTAGTTTTAATTATATTATTTATGCAGCAGGTACTGATCATTTGAAAATACTTGGAATTTTAAAAGGTGAATAGAAACAAGTGAATTTTTGAAACTTTCAAGTTGATTGCTATTGAATGGATGTTTGTTTTTGTAATTTGCGATGGTAATATTCAGTATATTTGATATCGTGACAGATTTCTCTTCCGATGATTGTCAGTTAATGATATGGTTTTGAAGATAATTTTATGTTGGAACAGGAAATATCTTTTGTCAACTCTTTACAATTTCACAATTTTGAGGAGATCTCTGAAATTCACAAAAATGTTCTCCAAATAATAATTTTGCCTTTACCATAAATTTTTAAATTTTTGTTTAAGAAGTTAGCGAAGTTCTAAGTACTTTTTAAATATATAACTTAAGATTAAAGATAAAATAGGACAAATAAAAGTAGCATGAATGAAAAGATTAAATTCTTTGGTATGTTTTTATCTTATATTTGAAAATATTTTTTTTAAATTAATTGCTTGGAGAATTTGTTTGTTGTATGTAAAAAGGTTGATAAAAAATTACTAACTTGTGTTAAATTTAGAGCCAGGAACACTACACAAGAAATAGCCCTCGTTTCTTAAAATTATCTTTAAAATAGTTTTCTTAAATGTCTAAATAACTAAAAGAAAATAAGAGTGAAACTTCAAGTTGGAATATTGTTTAATCGTTTTGTCATATCATATTTATTATATCTTTAAAATTTATTAAAAAATAAATAATTGTTAGATATTTTGAATAACAAAACCACAACAAATCTTTGAGTTTTCCCAACATTTAAATTTAAAAAATGTATAGTTTTAGCACAAGACTAGTTTTAAAATGCCTAATAAATAACCGTTACTTAAAATCGTTACGTTTAATATATAAATAGTTTTATAATTTTTAATACATTCCAGTTTTATATTCTTAAAATTTTGAAACTTAAGGATTTTAAGCTCTTAAGATCAGATAAATAATCATAAATTAAAAGCTTATTATTTTGTTTTCCATTTTGAAAGAATTTTCAGTTTTAAATATTCATTTATGGAAAGTTAATTTCTAAATTTTCGAATTGCATATTTCGGTTTAAATGAACAATGAAATAAATAAAATTTCTATATTTTATAAAAATTTCTACATTTTTTGAGTTGGAGATCTTTTTTTAATTTTCCAAATTTATATTTCCTTATTTCTTTAACACTTAAAGCTTATATTTTTAAGCGCTTTTTTTTTAATTTGTTAAATTCTATGTTTTTGAAATTTTATAATTTTATTATGTATGTTTAGTTTTGAAACAATATTTTTTAATTATGTTTTTAAATTTGATGATAAAAAACAAAACAAAAATCTTTAATTCCAATAATCTAGAAATTCATGAGTTATATTAATTTTTTTAAACATTTAACTTATTTTTTTTTTGAATATTGGAATTTTATATTTTTAAAATTTTTAATTTTTAAAATTTTTTATTTAAAAACATTTAAATTTTTTTTTTCAATTTAAGATAAATTTAAAAAAAATATATTTATTTTTAATTTAAAAAAAATATATTTTGTTTTAATTTTTTAAAATTGGATAGTTTTTAGAAACAAAACACAAAATATATATCTTTAATATCAATAATCTAGAAATTGATGAGTTAACATATTTATGTTTTTTAACATTTAATTTACTTTTTTTTAAATATTGGAAATTTATATTTTACATTTATATTTGGATTCTATGAAAATATTTATTTTTAACTTTTTTAACTAAATAAGCAGTTTTGGTAGATGTTCAAAATTTTTAAAAAATAATTAATTAAGTTTAACATAAAATTTATAAAATAAAAATCTATTGTTTTCTTAAATTAAAAAAAAAAAAAACAATATTTTGTATTATTTTTTTTTTAATTGGAATTTTATATTTATTTTTGACCATTTTTTGGATTCAATGAAAATATTGATTTTTTACTTTTCAAATTATAAAAAAAAAATTATGTTAAATATAAAAAAATATAATAGGAAAAAAAAAATATTTTTTTTATATTTAAATTTGATAGTTTTATAAAAACACAAAATATTTGGCATATTTTTAATACCAATAATCTAGAAATTCACGAGTTATATATTTTGGTTTTTTTGGATTCAATGAAAATATTTATTGAAATTGAATTGAAACAATATTTTTTTAATTATGTTTTTAAATTTGATGATAAAAAACAAAACAAAAATCTTTAATTTTAATTCTAATAATCTAGAAATTCATGAGTTATATTATTTTTTTAAACTTTTTAACTTAATTTTTTTTTGTAATATTGGAATTTTATATTTTTAAATATTTTAATTAAAATAAATTTTAAAAAATGTTTATTAATTCTTAAAAATCTAAAATAATTGGGTTTGAGCATTTTTCGGATTCAATGAAAGCAAGAATTTTTTTTTTACGTTTTTTATTAAATAAGGAATTTTCGTAAATGTTCAACATTTAAAAAATATTTTTCTTAATTTAAGATAAATTTTATATAAAAAAAAAATTTTTTGTAATTTAAAAAAAATATATTTTGTTTTAATTTTTTAAAATTGGATAGTTATTAAAAACAAAACACAAAAATATATATTTTTAATATCAATAATCTAGAAATTCATGAGTTATATATTTTCATGAGTTAACATATTTATATGTTTTTTAACATTTAATTTACTTTTTTTAAATATTGGAATTTTATATTTATATTTGAAAATTTTTTTGGACTCAATGCAAATATTTATTTTTAACTTTTTTAATTAAATAAGGAGTTTTCGTAAATGTACAAATTTTTTAAATAATTAATTAAGTTTAACATAAAATTTACAAAATAAATATCTATTGATTTTTAATTTCGCAACTTTCAAATGAGCAACAAATTACGGTTTTTTTTGTAAAAATTCTTTCAAATAGTGTAACAAAAAAATTTTATATAAAAAAAGGAAATATGAATAATTTCTTTAAAAAAGCAAAAACTAAAAGTATTTTAGATTTAAGAGTTTGATTTTAAAAATTTTAATAAATATTAACAAATTAAAAAGAAAACTAATTTTTAATGGGATTTTAAATTATTCAAAATTGCATTTATAATACTTTGGATATTTTATTTGTCCTTTGTCCCACCTACTTTTCGTAACGTTACGTGAAGGTTTACGTTAAAACCAAGAAATATTTCCATGAAAAAACATTTTTAAATTGAATGAAATGTTGAGAGGAATCTGGATATGAGATAAAATTAGATATCTATAATGACAATAGGTCCCAAAGTTGCAGTAACATCCCTCATAAGTTGACCCCCTAATAACTTAACATCAGTTAGCCTTTTTTAATTTAAATTATTTTTCGAATTTAATTTATTGTAATCAATTTCAGGATATTTTGTAAGCATCTCTTTTTGAATCTTCAAAATATTCACAAAATACTTTTAAGAAAAAGCGTGTGCATTGAGAATTGAGCTCAGAGAGACCAACTATCTTTATTTATATAATATATAATAATATATTGATATAATATATATAATAATATTTTTAAAAAACACACACTCAAAACCCAACATAATTTAAACCTTTATACCCTAAACAAAATTTATATAAAATCCAGTCGTTCAACCTTGAAAAACATCTGCAATCTTAATCGAAAGAGAACCCTCTTCACAATCCTTGTAGTGAGAAATTCAAGGACCAACTAAATCTTTTTAAAAATAATCAAATCAATAAGCTTAACATACTCTTCATTCGAACAACCCAGTTAGATAACATTTCAATCGAAAAGCGAAAAACCTATTAGAAACCAATTAGAATATAAGAGATAATTAGAAATGAATGGAAATCCCCAGCCACGTGATACTGAATGTGTGACGATAAAATTATTATTTTCCGTATTTTATATAGAGAAATTATTCTAATTATTTTGTCCTTTTCATTTATTTCCAGGGTCATTCATTCATTCGAGAGACAAAAAAAATACTACAAATCAAATTCAGAAAGATTCTATTAACGAACGAGATTTTTAAATTGCTATGGCCTCACCGTCGCTACTAACAAACAAATCTACTGGAAATTACTCTATCTCTTCTTCAAGAAAGCGAGCGTTCGAAAGCACTATCAATCCCTCTTCTATGTCCTCATCGTCTCTAGAACTGAACTTGAATGGGGGATTCAGCACAGCACCAACGTCACCTGTTGACGAATCGGATATTCCCACAAAGATAATTGCCACCGCCTCTGCCTCCGCTGCTACCGCCACCAATGGCCACCACACACCAACAGTCGTCGTAAATGGTAGTGGCAATGTTGAAAAAGACTTGCCCAGCTGTAGTCGTGCCGTCGAAGTCAAGGTAAGTTATCCAGAGTGAGAGTGAAATAAAAAACACAAAAGAATTTCAAAAATATTCCCCCTGTGGGACTTTGAAACAAAATCAGACGATATTCCGTGACGTAGGCCCGAGCTCGTTCATTGAATCACTTTTTATCGCGCTGGCAATTTTTAGAGTGTATTGGTATTAATTGTTTCTAGCTCTTGAATGAAATTCTATGACAATGTACGTTTTCTTATCTATTAACTAGGTGTACACGTTCTATTTGGGTTCTGAAATAGATTCTTTGCAAGAAAGTGGGTGGAAATTTACTATATGTGTCATTCGGCTTAAGTTACTTTTCAATGCATTGTCTGGATTGCGAAAAGTAAGACGCGCGGTTTTGATTTCGTTTTTTTTTTTCCACAGAGAGTAAAGGTTCATTTTTTGATGACTTTAATCGACTTTAAT
Source organism: Megaselia abdita (assembly GCA_001015175.1). Lineage (NCBI taxonomy): Eukaryota > Metazoa > Arthropoda > Insecta > Diptera > Phoridae > Megaselia > Megaselia abdita. The sequence goes on from JXPG01024908.1 coordinate 11,718, forward strand.
CAACTTAAATCAAGGTTAAAGGTTTTTGATCTCTTTTTTCAACAGGTTCTTTTTTTTTTGTGGTTTTTTTTACAAACTTGATGATCCTCTTATTTATTGTAGGAGTTATGAAGATTATATGTAGGGTTTTAGGGAATTTTGTGAAGGGCTTTATAATTTTTAAAATTTTCTTACAAAATTCATATTGAAAATGTTTCTCTATATACTTCAAATAAACTTATTCAGACATTACTTAACTCCATCTTTATTAAACATTACAATGAACTAGAATATTTAACCCTTAATAAATTTTCCGTCCGTAAAGGTATATAATCAGGGTTCTCACAAAGGCTTAAAAGGGCTTATTTTTTTTTATCATATGGCTATTTATACTAAAAATAAATTGAAAGGGCTTATTTTATAGCTAATGATCAGAAAGACCTTTTTGTTTTAATGTTCTAAGCCAGGGGAACACTGGAAATTTTTAAAAAGAAATCTGCCACATCATTACAAGAAATCTGCCACATCATTACAAGAAATCCTTCAAAATTCATGACACATTTTAAGATCCCAAGACTATTTGCAAGATCCAAAGACTGCTTAAAAACTTCTTGCTTTGGAGAGACTTTAAAAATTTGAATTTCCCAAGAACTATTTATTTATCTGTATTTTTATTTGAGAACTATTAAAAACAAAATATTTTCCCTCAAGAGAGAAAAGTCAGGCGCAGCTTTCGAGACCTGCATTGTTTTTTTGTTTTGTTCTTATATTAATAAAAGTTAAAGTTAAATATTGATTTAAAGCTGTAATCTTAACATAAATGACATAGTTCTGGCTGAATTATATTTCCAAATATCCAAAATAAGTATAAGATCGATCCCAAATATAAAATACGGGACTCAAAAGATGTCAGGAAATTGAATTTGACTTTCTAGATTGTCAAAAGTAAGTTTGCAAACTATTAAAAAAAAAAAATAGAAATTAAAATATTTCTAGATTTTGCAACTTTCCTAATTTTGTTTTTTTGTTAAATATATCAAAATATTTTTAATTTTAAAATTTAAATAAAGTAATAAAATCAAGTACTTAAACTAAATTATAGTTTCAAGAAAATGCGATATTTGCAAAGTTGAAAATACTTTGAAATCAATAGAGAACAAAAGAAAATTCCTACTATTTTGTTAAAAAAATCTTATAATCTTTACAAAATATATATTATAAAAAACTAATTATAAAAAACTAAAGTTATGAAAATATATAAAACAAATAATCTATATTTAACATTAAATAAAAATATACAAAATTAAATTTTGTTCTTTTAAATATTAACGTAATCTAAAACATTCTGGAAATTCTGAATAAAAATATTTTATAATGTATTGTACTTTAAACTTTGTATTTAACATTTTATAAGGAATTTTAAAATTTTTTCTGTGAAATTTCAAAACAAAATTTCGAGATGAAATTTAATTTAAATATTATTTTCTTTTAGAAAAAAAAGAATTCTTTTAAATACGTTCACTTTGAGTTGATTTTGATTGTCATTTTAGAAAGAAATCACCGTTTTCATTGGATTTTTTAGAGAAAATCCCCTGAAAATTTAAACATTAGAAAAGGTTGAAAACAATTTAAAATTAATATATTTTCGTGATTATATCGTATCAAAAGAAGAAGAAGAAAAAAGTGACTATTAATATGAAATATAATTTTTCAGAGCTAAGAATTACTAATTATTCTTCTTGAAATCCGACCATTTTCAAATATATTAAATCGAAGTCTAAAAATAGACAAAATATTTTTTAAAATAAACATTAACATTTTTTAAATTAGTTAACTCAAAATAACACTGAAGAAATCTGAACAGAAAACTTTTTAATTTTAAAATATAATGAAAAATATAAAATAAAATAAAATAAAATTTTAAAAACAAACAAAAAATAAGCAAGTCACAAACTAAATTTTTTAGAACTTTAAATATTTTTTTAAGAATTATAATTTCTAACATAAAATATTTTTCATAAATACAAAAAAACTGAAAGCAAATATAATTTTTCAGAGCTTAGAATATTTATTGTTCTTAAGATTCGACAATTTTTAAATATAATAATTCAGAATATAAAAACAAATTGTTTTTTAAGTTTTTGAATAAGTTCAATTAAAAATTACACTGAAGAAAAATCGAAAAAAAACCTTTTTAATTCAAAAAATAATAAAAGTCATAATACTTTTTGAAGACAAAACAACAAAAATACAACCACAAACTAATGTTTTTAAAATCTCAAATATTTCTAATTTTTTGTTTTAATTTAATTTATTAAAAGTTGTATAGTATTGTTTGACATCAGCAAATATATATGAATATATATGAATCAAAAAATTAATACAAATACAAAAATAGTAAAGACGATAAAGTTTTGAAATTAATATTAAGAAAGAAATTAGTGTTCAAATAAAAATTCGGTCAAGATTTTGAAACTAATATTTTAAAAAATATTCAATATAAGCATTTTGTAATAAGTTTTGAAATTATGATTATTTAAATAAAAAAAGAGCTTTAAAATAGTTTAAAAGCAAGAATTAAAAAATATATTTAAACAAAAAAAGTATGTTAAAATTAATATTTTGGTGTATCACGGAAGTTATTTCTGAAAATGTGAACACAAAAATATACCTTCTAAATTACTATACGTCTTACTGGAGAAAAGATATCGTCAATTGTTTTAGTTATTTTAAACAATAAATTTGTAGGCATTATTTTGAACAAAAATTAATGCTAAAAGAGCTTAAAAATACTTTTTTATCCTCTGAGTTTTATCCTGAGAGTTTCTTATATCGTCCGAACAATTAACTCAAATTTTCTTACAAATGTCTTATCGAAAATTATTAAATGTTTCTCTATATCCTTCAAATCAGCTTAATCAAGCATTCCTAACTGAAATTATTTAAGCATTACAATAATAACTCTTAATAATGTTTCCGTCCGTGAAGCTAAAAAACATTCAAATATCTCGTCTTAAAGAAATTTGGAAAAATACAAAAAAATTTAGGCAATAGTATTTTTAGATTTTTACTTTATAAAGCGATTAAATATAAATAATGTAAATAATTGAAATTTACAATTAGTTTTAAAATTGACGTATTTCTTATATTAAAGAAACAAAAGTTTTGAATTAAAAAAACATTTAAGATGAAATTTAATCTGTTTTTAAAAGTATAGATTAAAAAAATAATTTATTTAAATTCATAAATAAATATTATTTTTTTTTTTTTATTTTTAACACAAACATTTATTTTTAAAATTATGTAGATTTTTTATTTAAAACTAAAATGTCAATTCCGAATTATTGATGAAATTGTGATCTCTATATTCAAGTTTAGACGGTAATAAAAACTTGAATATAGTTTTAAGTGTTATGTAAAAACAAAAAATCGTTAAGATCGTTGAAATTCTATTAAATTATTTTTGTTTTTTAATGTTGTAAGTTTTTACTTCTATAAAATTTCGTAAAATATTGAGCAATTTTTTTTGTTTGAAAATATTATAAATCCCCAAAGTTATTTAATTTATACAATTCGAAATATAATTTAACACATTTAAAAAAAATTAGAATTCAAATGTGTAAACTTGTCTAATCTAAATATTATGAGTCTTGTAGGGTATTTTGGGATCAATAAGGTTTTAGAACGGCTCAAATACTATACGAAAATATATTTTAAAGCGTATTCTCTTGAATATTTCTTTTGTTGTTTAATTGTCAAAAATATTAAGCTTAAGATATGAACCTTAATAAATATTGTACTTCGTATTTGAGTTTAGTATAGTGATTAAAAAAATATATCTAAAACTTTCAAATTTCAAAGAAAAATATGTTACAAAACAAAATCAATTTGTTCAATATTTCAAAAACTATTACAAATTTAAAATAATTGTTTTTTTCATTTATTTACATAGCATAAGAGCAAAGACGTTTACTAAGCATTCAGTTGTGGTTTGTTTAAATTTTCTGAAATGTTTTTAGTGTATATATTTTTCAAAAGTTTTGCAAACACTAAATTTTAAGAATTAAATTTGAATTTCTAAATTCTTTTACTGAACTTTCATCGTTTATAGCTTAAGTATTCAATTCCAAAAGCATCACTAGCAAACTCAAACATCCCATAAACCGAGTTTTCTCTTTAAAAAAATATCATTCGAATTGAACAATGGAAGAAAAATTATGAATACTTTCAAAATGTACTTCAACTAAATTTGAAATTGAAAAAAATTTTGAATTCAATGAATTGTGAAAATGAAATTCATTTATTAAAGTAAAACTCGTTCAATTAAATAAATGTTGTGTTGTTTGGTTGCTTTTCACTCTCATACTTTAATGTAAAAACCTTTAAAAGAAAATTCCTGATGAAATGATAAATCAATTTTCGAGCAATTAATGTCAATCTGAAGCGAGTTCTAGAAGATAAAGTAGCGTGGCGTGACCACTAGTTTTTTGAGCGCCATTTGGCATGGTCCATCTCACATCATGATGTTATTGCCAAATCAATTAGTTGTAGCGCATTAATTATCTCAGCTGGCATCATTTTTGAAACTGTTTCAGCTTTAAACTAAGGTAAACGTTCTATGATTTTAAGGTGCTTAGTTTTTTGATATTCGAAGATCTCGAGCCTCTTTCTATAATTTTTCATAATTTGTTTCTAGCTTCAAAAGGTACTATAGCAGGATTCAATTGTTTGTAAAATGGTTCTCTTCATTTGAGAACCTTTTGTAAGTATTTCAAAATTCTAATGAGTAAAACAAATAACTTGAGCAGAAAACTTTGGCAAGAATAATAGTAATATACATGGTTCGTACAAAGGCTTAAAAGAGCTTATTTTTTATCTTAGGGGTTAAAAGTGCTTTTTATACTAAAAATATATGAAAAGGGCTTATTTTGTAGTTAATGATCAGAAAGACATATGTCCTTTTGCTTCAATTTTCCAATCGACAGTGAATTTTAAGGTTTTTAAAACCTAAGCAAATTAAAATTAATTTCATGAAAATTATTAGATTTAAAACAATTCAAGATTTTTTGATATTTTTTTTTAGAAATTTAGTTTCTTTCTCCAGATTATTATTTAGGGAACTTTCAAATTTAAAAAAACGTTTTAACTTTAATCAATAATCATTTAATTTAATAAGCTAACAAGTATTTGTAGCAAAAAATATTAAGCATAAAAAACAAAAGTTAAGAATACATAACATATAATATATAAACATATTAATGCAGGATACAATTTCAATATTCTTTGAATGGCTGGAAATAATATGCTTGGATAAAGTGGATAAAATTAAAAATTACAATTAATTAACAACTTCACAATAATAGATCCAAAGTCGAAACTAACAATAATAAAGTAGGACATTACGAATGTTGAAAAAAAATGAAACAAATTATATGTTAAAATTCCAAAACCAAACAAATATTAAATAAAAATAGAAAGATTATCAAAAAATTCGAAACAAAACAACGATGTTTTATAAATGCTTAAAAATAAAACTATTCCCAAAACCAAAAATAAACACTAATAAATAGAAATAAGATAAGAACACAATCTTAAAAAAATAGTCTATATCAAATTACTCATAATAACAATAATAATAATAATACTCAAAATAATAAAGCAAAAGAAAAAATATGGAGAACTTTAAAGAAAAAACACTCTGTAGTTTGACATTTTAAAAAATAAATAAGCAATTCTATATAAAATGAGAAGTGCAATAAACAATAATTCATTAAAAAAAACTTCAAAAATAATTTAAATATAAAAAAACATAGATTAAAAAAATAATCAAAAACAAAATATGAATCAACAAAAGTATAACATTTAATAATAACTTACAAGTTCAAAACAATTACTAAGAAGTCTTCAAAATAATAAAAGCTGAATTTGATAAATAAAACTATAAAAATAAAGAAATTAAAAAAAAGTAAGACTTTAAAAAAATGAGGCTCCAAAAAATAAACTTTTCATAAAAATATAAAAATAAAAACCAAACTTTGACAGAAATTAACAACATAAACTAAACGTAACAATAAAATTATATTAACAAAATGAAATTAAAGTTAACTTCAAAAATCTAAAAAACAAATTTAAAAAATGTATTTAAAACTATATATATTTTTAGTTTATTAATTTTATATTTAAAGTTTTTTGTATTTTTGGTTTTTCAAAAAAAAATTATATTGTTTTTAATGTTTGAGTTTATCTTGTTTAATTAATTATTTTTGTTTCTTGGCATTTGTTTTATTTTTTGTTTGTATTCAAAATATATTTATTTTTTTATTTTTTAGCTTTAACATGCTATAATTATTAATAAATTATTTCATAATGAACATTTTTAATTTTTGTTTTCCTTCTAATTATTTATATTTTATTTTTTGCACATTTTAATTTGATTTTAATAATAAAGACTTTATATTAGTTTCTTATAATGTCTATTTTTTCTAATATGTATTATTTATTTAGTTTGCTATTTTTTAAATAATTTATTTCAAAATACAATTTTTATAGTGATTATTCTTCTTGATATAAAAACATTGCAATAAATATATTAATTCAGAGTATAAAATTAAAAAGATTATTTTTCAAAATAAAGTCACATTGGTTTTTGAATAAGTTTAATTACAAATAACACTGAAAAATATCGAACAAATATTTGTTTCTTTCTTGAATGAGTATATAATATAGTATTTCTTTGAAACATTAAAAAGTACACAAAATCTTAGTATAAAATGTAGATTGTTTTACAAATTTTTAATTTAAGTGCAATTTAATTAAAAAACATTTTTAGGCCGAAAATTTAGATTTTCAGATATTTTATTTGTTTTGTTTTGTTTTTTTTTTCGTTTTTCTTAATTCAAACACTAAATTTGTAGAGATTATTTTGAAGAAAAACGAGGGCTTAAACCCTGAATATAAAATCTTATCTACTGATAGAGTAGATTTATGAATGCATTTTAAGTTTCAAACCAAACAATTACCAGAGCTCTTTCTTGGTATGAGATAACTTTATAATGTTTTGAGATATTTTCAAGGCCTTTCGAAATCGTGTTCTAACAAAGACGATAAGAATCTTTGAAAGCCAATGTTTAGCAAATCGTGTCAATTTTCAAAAACACACACAATTACAAAACATACAAATGCTGTTCAAATATTTAAAAAAAATATATATTTTAAAGCGTTTTCTTTTAAATATTCCATAGACTACAGGCTTTGTTGTTTGTAATTGTCAAGAAATTTAAGCTAAAGATACTATAGCAGGATTCAATTGTTTGTAAAATGGTTCTCTTCATTTGAAAATCTTTTGTTAAGTTTTCCCAAATTCTAATGAGTAAAACAAATAACTTGAGCAAAAAACTTAGCAAGAAAGACTGTTTAGGAAAGAATAATAATAACATAAAATCTTAGCTTCTGATAGAGTAGATTTATGAATGCATTTTAAGTTTCAAACCAAACAATTATCAGAGCTCGTTTCTTGGTATGAAATAACTTAAAAGAATACGCTTTAAAAAAAAATTCTAAAATATTTGATCAGTTACACAATTACAGAACATACAAAAAAACACTGATTAAATATTTTAGAAAAATGTATGTTAAAGCTTTTTCTTTTAAATATTCCATAGACCACATGTTTTGTTGTTTGCAGTTGTAAAGAAATTTAAGCGTACTCTTGAAAAAAGATCCTTAATAATTATTGTTGGGTTTTGTACTCCCTTGTTGAAAAAACTTTGTATAGTGATATTTCAAAAATATATGTAAAACCAAATTTTACCCTTTAATTAAATCTCAACTGTCACTATCAAGTTTTAGAGATTTCACTTTATCATTTCATTTATGAAATATCTTTATTTTTACAGTCTTTTCGATATAAAAATTACTAAGAATTTCGAATGTCTATCAAAAACCCAACAATACCAAACATTCAAATTCACCTCACAAAGAAAACAGATAAATGTCCATCGAAAGCGCATCAATCACATTTCGTTTCCCAAGCAAACAAAAAATATACAATCTGAATGTAAACAAAACCACGCCACTTTTGGATCCCCCGTCCCCTTCGACCAGAAGAATCTGAAATGCGCACATCTTTCTTCAATTCTCTAAATTAAGCGAATTCCGTCAATTGACTGAAATTTAAATTGTGTTCGCCTAATTGGAGAATCAGAGAATCAAGTCTAAGAGAGAGAGTATCCATCTATTAGTATGTCATTGCTAGTAGAATAGAAAAGTCAACAACTTTCCTATATTTTGTAGTATTTAAAAAATCCCGAGGAATGATTAAGAATAAGTTGGAAATCGAGAAAAATTGCGTAATTTTCATAAGAGCTGATCAAAACACCATATATTAAATAAGACATTTTCAAAATTTCAGACAATTTGCAGACCAGCGCCGTTCTCACATGATGAAGAGGCTATCAAGGAAGCGGAGAGATGCGACTACACACAAAGAATCACCTACAATATGGCGTTGGCTGGAACAGCTCCACGTCCAGTGAGAGTCTACGCTGATGGAATCTATGATTTGTTCCACGAAGGACACGCCAGACAATTGATGCAAGCCAAAAATGTATTCCCAAACGTGTATTTGCTGGTTGGGGTTTGTAACGATGAATTGACACATTCAAAGAAGGGCAGAACTGTGATGAGCGATAAGGAGCGCTACGAAGGTGTCAAACATTGCCGTTACGTTGATGAGATTGTACCAGATGCTCCATGGACATTGGATGATGAATTCCTTGAGAAGCACAAAATAGACTTCGTAGCACACGATGACATACCCTACTCAGCTGAAGATTGTGATGATCTTTATGCTCAAATCAAAGCCAGAGGAATGTTCGTCGCTACTCAAAGAACTGATGGTGAGTGTTTGAGCTCTAGTTTTTTTTAATATTTCGAGAACTTTTGAATGTTTTGAAAGTTTAAATTTTTACTTTATGTTAGGTTTTTGATTTCTGTTCAATCCTTAGTAAAATATCCTTTTATTTATGAACAAAGTTTTGGGATAGGCGCGCGTTTTTTGTATTTGAATAACAATATCAAAATAGGATTCCATAACAAAATAACAAAAAAATGCTAAGAACGTTTATCATAGCACGTTCATAAGCTCAACAAAATAAAATGTTGTTTTGTATCTTCGATAAAAGCTTCACTTAGATATAACGTCTTTATATTATAATTTGTCAATGAATGTTTGTATTTCTTAGTAAGAAATATTTTCTTAAGTGATCACAATACGATCTATTAAATGTAGTTTTTGTTGAATGAGAATGTCGGTTTAAAATCAATTTATTTAAGACAACAAATCTCTGCAGTAAACAACAATGAAACGTGTTTTAAGAAAACAAAATTTAAAATTTGTTTGAATATTTTCAGATTTCTCAAATATAAGTTTTCCATTAATTTTTATTTTCTTTCCATGTCGTGGACAAAAGTTTGAGCTCTGTTTTAATGACAGTTTTTGGCTTTAAAATTATAGTTTTCCAAATTAATAAATATTAATCGTTGTTAAATTTTAAAGTACTCTAAAAAAGTTAAATGTTTTGTTAAATTACAAAATTAAGAATATGCTTTTATTAAAACTGAATAATCTTCATTAAAATCTTATTCTTATTATTCATTTTAGAATTGAAATGTTCTAAACAAATTAAAACAAATCTTACATTAAAAGCTCGCTTATTTTTATTAAAGTTAGCTTTCATTAATTTCTTATTTTAAAATATTTTGAATTTAATGAAAATTAAAATTTTTACCAAGGCTTTTTAGAGCTCAAATTGCTCTTTTTTCTAAAAATTCAAAATAGTTTTTTTTTCTTATAATTATTGAGATTCTTTTTTATTAACAACATTTTTCAATATCATGTTTAAAAAAATCGTTAAATATATCCATATTCTTCAATAAAACCAAGCTTTTTGCAAAAATTATAATTTTCTTAGACAATTTGAAGGTTTTACTTTACACAACATTTAAAGATAAATTAAAAAACAAAAAACATTTGATTATTTGTAATATTAATATTATTTTTACATATTTTGAAAATATTAAGAAAAATAGAAAACAAACTAAAATTGAGTAAAGTTTCAAATTGTGTTAATTCTGTTGAATTCAAATATTTTATTTCTATAACAAAAACCATTGAAAATACAATCAAAATGAATTTTTGTAGAAAAAATCAAGAAGATTTCGTCTTTGGCATTTTTAATAATTCCTTTAGATATTTAATTTTAAGTATTAAGAAATTAAAACAAACAAAAAATTACAAAAATAATAAAAATCTATTAAAAAAAAAATTATGGAATGTTGAAAAAGATATTTAAAAAAAAAACAAATCGAATATAAATATGCGGTGTTTAGAACTGTAAAACATGTTTTTTTATTTTATATTTTATTAATTTTAAAACCTTGAAACTAAACTCTTTATATTAAATGTTTTTAAGAACATAACAGTTTATTACTTATTGATAAAAGGTTTATTAAAAAATAAATTAAACAAAACCTTTCAAAAAGCAAGAAACATTTCAAAATAAAAAGTAAAAGCTGGAAAATACTAAAAATTTAATTAAATGAACCAAAACAATAATATAAACAAAATTACTCAGAGGTAACCTAAGAATTTAAACAAAAATTCACTTAATATAAAACATAAAACTGAAATAAATCTTACAAAATAAAGTTTAATTTTTTGAAAGTTTTTGTTCTACAGAAATTTTGGAGAATAAAACAAAACAAAAATTAGCAAAAAAGAAAAAAAAAAAAAAAAAAACAAAATTGAGATATTTTGAATTTGTAAAAAAATAAATTATATTCGATTTTAACTTCAGTTGAAAGAATTTAAACGCTAAATATTTTACTTTTTCCTTGCAAATAATAATTAAAATTTGATGTAATCTTTTATGTTTGTATAGAAACTTTGCTGTTTATTAAAGAGATCTTTAAAATTAATGTATTTTTGAAAGTAACATTTTAAGAAAAAAATAAAAGAATAATTCAAAATTTAAAAAAAAATACTTTAAAAAAATGTTTGTTTAAATTCTATTAAATTAAAATATTTGTGTTTTCTTTTTTTTTTTTTTTAATTGTAAAACTTAATTTTTGTAGAAAAGCTTATATTTAATTTTAAAAATTTAGAAATAAAACAAAATATTTCAAAAATAATAATTAATTTAAAATGTTTTACTAATATATTTGTTTTTTGATTGTTTTACATAATTTTTACTTTTTACCTTTATGAGAGTATTTTATATTTAATTCCATCCAAAGATATTTGAATTATTCATATTAATTGAAAAAAAAAATATTTTAAAAACTATTTGTCTAAAAATAATGTTTTAATTACGAAACCTGCAAAATTCTGAATCAAAATCTTTTATAATACATTCCTAAAAAACTTAAAATAAAGTAAAACATCTTAAAGATTTTATTTTCTACTTTTAACTTTTTATTTAAAATGTTGTTAAAGACAAAAATATTTCTCTTTCGAAATGTTAAAGTTAAATTTCTATTAAATCTTAATTAAGACAAAGTCTAAAAATAGACAACATATTTTTTAAATCAACATAAATAAAAAATAATAAACTTTGTTTTTTTAGCAACGAAAAAAATACGAGTTTCTAGTACATTTTATACAATTTTCTTTAAATTTAATTTTAAAACTTAAAAAAGTCTACTAACTTCTCTAAATCATCTTTTAAAATTCCAAATATTTTTAAGATAAAGTTTTAGAATCAGGGTTGTATATTAAAAAGATTGAATGGAAATTTAACAACATTATTTATGTATTTTTATATCAAAAGTATTAAATATTTGTTTTTTTAAATAAATATAGTTTTTAAGTAGAATGTTTAGAAAAAATCTTATAATACAATTCTTGAAAGAACATTTTAAATTAGAAAACAAACGAAAATTCTGATAGATTTTAAATGTAAGAATTCTTTTGAATATAAATATTAATTTTGTTCTTGACAAAAATATTGAAATTACAATAAAAATAAATTCTTGTAAAAAATCTAATTTTAAATATTTAGAGTTTCAAAACCAATTGTTAGTTTTGCTAATTTGTAAAATTTAAAAATTCTTCGAAAATAACACAAATTGAACATTTTAAATAAATTTTAATAGCAAATAGGAATGTTTAACAAAAATGTAAATATAATCAATGAAAACCAAAATATATAAATTCGAAGACAAATATTCAGTGTTTAAAATATAGAACATGTTTTTTGTTTTTAATATTTAACACAAACATTAATTTTAAAAGTAATTTAGATTTTCTGTAAAAACAATTAGTCATTAATAAAATACGGGTTTTAGAACTTGCCAAATTTGTGTGTTTTTCTGAATGTTCATAAGGATTTTTTGGATTTTGTCTTGTTTTTTGTTCGTTATTAACAAAAGTTGTATTTCTTTGTCATGTCTTTCAAATCCATTGATCTAGGAATTCCTTACACCATGCTTTAATATTTCTTTCACGCCTTTAACCAACAAAGAAATAATGAAAATCCTTTTTTTCCAGGTGTCTCTACATCGGATATCGTCGCACGTATTGTAAAAGACTATGATTTATACGTACGAAGAAATTTGTCACGTGGATATTCAGCTAAAGAGCTGAATGTTTCATTCCTCAATGAGAAGAAATTTCGTTTGCAGAACAAAATGGATGAATTTAAGGAAAAGGGCAGACGAGCATTTTCTGAAGTCAAAGACGACATTATCACAAAGTGGGAAGAGAAGTCCCGCGAGTTCATCGATGCGTTTTTGTTAATGTTCGGACGAGAACGTCTCAACAATTTCTTGAAGGAATCAAAAGAGAAAGTAATTCAAGCCCTCAGCCCACCTGGATCCCCGTCTGGTTCAGTGAATGGTGACTTTGAGGAGGACGACGACGATGAACGGTATCCCGACTTTAAACTGGATATGGATAGCGATTCTTCACCGAAACCAAGAAGATCTTCGATGCGCTTGCAAGGACAAGGACACCACCGCAATGGCAGTTCAAGTTCGATAAGCAGTAGCACAAACAATGGTAAAAGCGAAGAGGACGAGGAACGAAGAAGGAGCCACTAAGTTTTGCTATCTTTATCTAAATTTTAAGTTTTGAAATACAACAAGAAAATATTTAAAGATATTTGTTGAATGAAAGAGAGATAGAAAGAAAGAGATAGAGACAAAAACAGCAACTAAAAAAATATTCGATTTATTCTTATTTATTCTTTTTCCCAAAGAAATATTTATTTATTTCCTTCTTCTTTTAGTTTAATTTATCATTTACAAAACAAACATTTGTTGAAAGATTATTGAAACAAACAAAACAAACAAAAATGGAAAAAGATTGTTTAACTTTTTTTTGATGAATAATGATCTTCTTTCAATATTTTTGAATAATTCGCAAGCATTTTAGGATTAAATTATATAATAATTAATTATATATTATAAATTTCAATAAAATCATATGTTTTTTGAGAAGTTTTGTTGTTTTATGTTTTTTATTTCTTATAAAAGTTTCAGTATATTTTTCCAAACAGGTTTTACAGAAATGAGAAACCAGACAAATGGAATATTTTTCGAAAGCCTACCAATTATATGAGGCTATCAAAATTACAGAGAATGTCCACAAATAAGCAGTGACCAAAAAGTAGACCATCATGAGAAAACGAAACCATGATAGCTGTACTGCAGGAGGCTGAGATGACAAAGTTTCACTGGAGAGAATAATAGCGATGGAATGATGGAGGTTGGAATGGTTCTATTGCTACTAAATAGGACTATCTCAGTCTTGCCTGGATTCACCCTCAGACCACATTCCATTGTCCATTTCTCCAGTGGTTTCAGTACTTCATCCACACGTCCACTAATTACTGGAGGAAAGAGTTCTAAGAATAGAAGAACCACATCGTCCGCATAACTTACCATCTGAACTCTGTGTTATTCGATCTTGCATCTCTTGTAACGTTGTTAAAAGCCCTATCTATATCCAAGAGGGCTGAAAACTTAAATTGAGAATGCTCTATAAAGGTCTCAATAGTANTCTAAGAATAGAAGAACCACATCGTCCGCATAACTTACCATCTGAACTCTGTGTTATTCGATCTTGCATCTCTTGTAACGTTGTTAAAAGCCCTATCTATATCCAAGAGGGCTGAAAACTTAAATTGAGAATGCTCTATAAAGGTCTCAATAGTATTCACCACCAAATTAAGAAATGTTTCCTTCGATTTTTCGATTGTATTTTTCACTAACAAATCTGACAGTGGTAACCTTTTGGATTTTTTTCATAAATATTAAAATTTAAAAATA
>JXPG01024931.1:1956-14669 GCA_001015175.1 Megaselia abdita
ACCTGTTCTGATATATGGGGCTGAGACGTGGGCATTATCAGAATCAGACAAAAATCTTCTAAAGGTATTTGAGAGGTCTTATAATTCAAGGGGCCTTCAAGCAAAGCTGTTGTTGGAATTATATCTATTGTTATGTAAACCAACGGCCAGAATAATCCTCACAGTTAAAAGTTTAACAACAGCGAATACGTCTCGTTATAGTCAATGCCATATTTCTGAAGATATCCTTTGGCTACAAGTCTTGCTTTGTAGTCTTGCAGTCTTCATCTGTCTTGATACTTAGACTTTAATAGTTCAACTTTCGCCGGTGGTTTCTCCATTCTCCAAACGTTATTTTTGCTCATTGACATCAGTTCTTCACTGATAGCCTTCAGCCAATGTTCTTTATCGTCACGTCGTTTTATTCCGAAAACGTTCCAGGAACATCACCATGAATAGACAATGCTGAGTTAGCCTTGGGTCCAATGAAGTACTCCAAGAATCGATTTGGTGCTCGTCTTTCACGCTCACTTCTTCTTAAAATTTGATTTTGTTGAGGCTTTTGTTCAAGTTCATCTTCAGTAAGTTGATGGACCTCATCGACAACATCAACTTCTGGTTGATCAGCGTCGTTTGCGATAGCTTGTGGTTCTTCATTGTGATTCTCGAAAACGTCACAATCTTCCCCTTCTTATTCGAACGTGTTTATAATGACAGGAGCTTCATCCACATTAATGCTGTGCGACTGATCAGGATAACAAGATTCATCATTTTTGACGTCACTTGCCAATAAAACATTACGTTTTTCGGGCTCCCATATTCTGTACTCGAAGTATAACCAATCATGACACTCGTGATTTTGAATATAATTTCTTCCTTCGTTAACTTGGTACCCACAAGGCCCAGCATTCAAAAACGAGAAGTCGACTGACATCAGGCTTAAATCCATACCCGAGCTCCGCTGGAGTTACGTTTTCATCGATCGCTTTAGTAGGACTTCGGTTGAAAATGTAGGTACTTGTTAAGGCCTCACACCACATGTCCTTCGGCATTTTGGATTCCAATAGTAATGCATTTACTTTTTTCACTAACGTCCTATTGAAACGCTCAGCAACTCCGTTAAGGTGTGGTGAATACGGAATGGCGTTGTCAAGTGGAATTTCTTTCTCCTTACACCTGGCTTTAAACTTGTTCGAAATGTATTCGCCACCTTGGTCAGTTCGGAGCTTCGAATTCGGAGTGTTAAACTGTGCCGTGGCCATCGCTTCTATTCCTTGAATTTCTCGACAACCTCAGATTTCTTCTTGAGATTTCGGTGGCTTGGACATGTCGGATGAAACCCCACCAAAAAAGATCGCACAAACTAGAGCCGAATGTTCCCGACGATAAGGTCGACAACTGTTGAGATGGTTAGATTGTCAACCAAACTGGACCGCTGAGACCGCAAACCGAGAGAGATGGAGACAAATTCTGTTAGATTCTGAATCGATGCCACGGTTCAGATAATCTTCATATGTATGTATATTTCGCTTGGTTTAAAAACTATCGATCTTTTATACAGATGGTATAAATAATTAAGACAAAAAGATGAAAAACCAAAACTCATATCATAAAGTAAAATGCGATGCAAATTTCACACATTGTTCAATTAAGCTCATTCGCTTGTGTGTTTTTGTTTACGAAAAGTATTCGTGTTTAGTATAGTTGATTCTAACGATGAAGTTAGCAAAGCTTTAAGTTTAAACTTTCAAGGTCGCAGACTTTAGGTTTCCTCAATTATTACAGGGTTGCCTTGAAATTTATCGAGATGCTTTACTTATTTTTGTTATGGAATTCTAGTTTGTAGCGTTTGTCATATATGTCTACAATATTATGAACGAACCGAAAACTATATGCATTGTATATATGAAAACCTATTCATAAACAAACAATTACCAAACACCTGATGAACAGCTGATAATTGAGCCAATCAGAACCAAGCTTTATCCTTTGACTCCCACAAAAAAAAAGTCTTACGAAAAGTTATAACGTAAACCATTTTATAAAATTATTTGTTGCTTAATGTCATTATTCTAGGCTTGAAAAAGATTTTAAATAAAAATCGAAACGTCACCATTTAAAATTACAAAGGAATTGTGTTTTATTTAAGTGAGGATTGTTTGACTAGCCATTAAACAAAACATTTAATAAAAGTAAACCATGAAGTTTAAACATAGAATAGTCAAAAAGAAGCTCCATATTTTTTAAAACCAAAAAGAAAAAATCAGTATTCAACTGATTTGTTTCAAAATCACCCTGTACAAGTTTTTTCTAAAAAAAAAGCTTCGAGATAAAAAATAGATTCTCTTCAGTCGTGTGTGCTCTCCGGTCGATAATGCTTCTGGAATTTTTGTTATTTTCCGTCGCTTTAGCGGTGATTTTAGTTTACTGGATAAAAGATACCTACAGCTTCTTTGAAAAGATCAATATCGAACATGACAAGCCAATGCCTCTATTAGGCAGTTTCAAGAAGGTGATATTGAAACAGGCCAACATGTTTGATTTCACAATAGAAATGTACAACAAATTCAGTTCAAAGTAAGTGTTTGTGATCAATCTTATCGTTTGATAACGAAAGGCAGATTGTATTCAGTATAGTTCATCAGCCTTTCTTTCTTTTAGCATCGCAGGTATGTTTGATATGAAGACGCCAATATTCATGATTAGACATCCAGATTTAATCAATAGGGTTTTGGTGAAAGACTTTGACCACTTCCTCGATCATCGAGCTTTTTTCAATGAAGATCATGATGCTCTGTTCGGAAATACACTCTTCGCGCTAAAAAATCAGAAATGGAAAGACATGAGAGCTACTTTGACCCCTGCTTATACAGGAAGTAAGCTGCGGGCCATGTTCGAGCTGATTCGAGAAGTTGCTGAGGAGTCCGTTTCGAATTTAAAGGAGGAACTGAAAAGTGGATTAGAAGATGTTGATTGTAGAGACTACTTCACCCGTTACGCCAACGATGTGATAGCTACTACTGCTTTCGGATTCAAGATCAATTCAATGCAAGAGAAGGATAACCAATTTTTCAAAATGGGCCAAGCAATCACCAATTTCGGTGCGTTTATAATGGCAAAGTTTTTTTTCTTAATGAACTTTAGGAGTCTTTCAAAGTTTTTGAAAATTCGTCTAATCTCACAGCAACAAAACGACTATTACATGAACCTGGTAGTCGGAGCTATGAATCAAAGATTTGAGCAGAATATCTTCCGCCCTGATATGATTAATATGCTTATGGAGGCTAGTGGAAGAGGTGTTCAGGATAGCTGTGATTCTAAGTCGATAAGAAAATGGTCTGATAGTGAACTGGTAGCTCAAGCTTTCCTTTTCTTTTTATCTGGTTTTGATTCTGTATCAACTGTTCTTTGTTTCATATCTCAGGAGCTGATGGAGAACAAGGATGTTCAAGCAAAGCTGAGGCAAGAAATAGATGATGTCCTGAGTGAATTGAATGGGAAACAACTTACATATGAAATTTTGAATAGCATGAAATATATGGATTGCGTTGTTTCAGAG
The DNA here is from genome assembly GCA_001015175.1 of Megaselia abdita. Lineage (NCBI taxonomy): Eukaryota > Metazoa > Arthropoda > Insecta > Diptera > Phoridae > Megaselia > Megaselia abdita. The sequence continues at coordinate 5,495 of JXPG01024931.1, forward strand.
GCCTTAAGAAAATGGCCCTTGAACCCAATGACAGATCGAGTTTGTACAAAGACTATTGAAATGCAAGATCCTGAGACCGGAGAAAGCATAAAAATCAAAGCCGGGGAAAAGATTTTCATCCCGATTGTTGGGATACAGCGCGATCCGAAATATTTCCCGGAACCTTCAAAGTTTGACCCAGAAAGGTTTAGTGATGAAAATAAGGCAAGCATAAATCCAAACACGTTCTTACCATTTGGAATAGGTCCTAGAATGTGCATAGCTCACAGATTCGCCTATATGGAAATCAAAGCGATCTTGTTTTACATGTTGTGCGATTTGAATCTAGAGATATCAGAAAAGTCTTGTGTCCCTCTGACCTTAGATTCTGCGCTACCCAGACTTCAGCCTAAGAATGGTTTCTGGGTGAAAATGGTGGAGTAGTTTTGTGTTTTTTTTTTAGTTAGTTTTATATTTAACTTTGTTTAATAAAGTGTTTTTTTATTTTAAAAAAAATCTCAATTGCAAGTGAGTTAGATTGTGATAAGTCGGTCGGCGATAATTCAAGTTTTTATAAAATTAAGAAAAATTTTGATTGGTTTTTGTTAAAGTGATTTTACTATAATTATTTGACATGAAACCGAAGAAAAAGCAGAAGACCAGCAAGTAATTTAAAATAGATAAATATGAACATTTTCATAGTCGGAGTAAGAATGGATAAACAGAAATAAATATATGTGTACAACATTTTAAATTAATCTTTATCTTTGAGGAAACCAACAAAATATATTTGACTCTCTTATTGTTGAACTTGTTAGGTTTTAATTGACATTTTATTCCTCAGGGGATAGACCATCATGGGTCCTATGGTTAGTCAACTTGCAATTGAAAATTCTTGTCTACGGAGAGCAACGCAATGCCTCAAAACGGAAATGAGGCTCTGCTGATCCAGTGCGAGCCAGCATTCGTTTCAAGATATAGTCAGAAAGGCAGATAATCCAGCAAAGAAAATTTAATATTGAAGCACTAGCCAACTTTTCCACGAACCAGCAATATGAGGAAGCATAGTGAATTCAAAACTAACAGACCTCCCGGAGGAATTCGACGTATACGGTTACTGGAAGCACTGTGTTAATGCAGTAAAAACAGCAGCTACAGAAACTCTTGAAGAAAGAAGGGATGGCGAGATGCTTAATAGGATAGAACAGTCTTGGTAAAGGTAGCTCTACATCAGAAAAACCTCCAAGCAAATACCAATTCGTTCTTCTAATATATTGTGTTTTCCTAAATCGAAAATTTCTAGCTTGCGTAGTACATAAAGGAAAAATTCTTCGAAGATTTCGAGTCGGATCCTAACTAATGATGGGCATCCACACCAGAAATGAAAGGCATCGACTTCCTTTATAGACACATCGCATCACTTACATCCTGTTTGTGATGTAATTCCCATCCTTTGGGCATGTTTTCCAATATTCCAGTGTTCTGTCACTAAATATATTGTTTCTCTTAAGTTTTTTTTTTTGTAAACGTCCAGAGCTTGTCTGACGCTTTTTTGTTTACCCTAGGCCAAATCATGTTCGTGATATTACCTACCGTGGAAATCTCCCATCTTCTTTGCCATTTTTTCGATATCATATCCGAGATATCCTTATAAGTTGTTGCTAAAGGACACTTTAGCTTGAGTGTCCACGATTTATGCCTACTGGATCCCTGTCTAGGATCCCTGTCTAGATCGGCGCAATCGTGCCGTGCCCTGTTTTAGACCCATCAGTATAGAAGTCTATAGCTTCTTCTGATAAGGTTTTTTTATTGCAGACCAGCTCAGTCGTTTAGGGAATCTTGTCGTAAATTTCTTGTTAAAGTGAAATACGGGTGTAATGTAGTCACTCTGAAAGTATGATCTGGTTAGTTGTAATTTGCTTCCGATTTTGGAATTCCCATAGTCCAATATTCCATGATTTTAGTGCTAATAGCCGAGCGGTAGTTTTTGAGGCTACACATAAGGCAAAAATATCAATTGTGGTATGTTAGTAATAATCTCAAGGGCTTCTGAAGATGTTGTCTTCATGGCCCCTGTTGAGCTGAGCAATACAAGTCTTTGAATCTTACTGAGATTCTGGACAATGTATTTTGTGTTTAAGGCTTCCCAAAAATAGCCACCCAATACATTATTATAGGGATAACTATGCCCGTAAGTATCCATAAGGTTAGCTTAGGCGAGAGGCCGGCCCCAGGATTTGCCTATGCTGCTTCTAAAAGTGTAGAAAGGTGCTTGGGCTTTCTTGTTTCTTTCTTCCACTTGAAGTCTCCATTCTAACTTGGGGTACAAATTCCTTACTTTACTTTATGTAGATAACATCCTCATTTGGGTTTCGTCTTGTCTTAGAAATTATCTCCATTCCTCAGGATTTGCAGCCTTCGCCCTCCAGCTACTAAATATTCTCAGTTTTTTCAGTTTGGTCTCCCTTGCTTTCTGTTTCTATGAGGTTTAGATAAGTCACTTTTACATACAGGAACGGTCTCATTCATCCGGGATGCTCCAGCCAACATAAGCGCTAAGATTTCATCTTCTAGACTATCGAGGAGTGGTTGTATAGGTTAGCTAGTTCTCTGTTGTATCTACTCGTAGTTCGAAAATGTTAAGTCTCTCGCAGTCAGCAGCTGTGAACTCCCACGTTTCGGATCCATACATGACGACTGCGAGGATTAGTTAGTGGTAGATTTGGATCTTTGAACTTCGCGATAGATGTTTATAGCGAAGTAGTTTGCTGAGGTCCTAGAGACATCGACTTCCTAAAACCATTCTTCGAATGACTTCGTCCGAAGTGTTGTTAGTGTGGTTCACTGCGCTTCCAAGATATACGAACTCCTTTACAACTTCAAATTTGTGGTCGCCAATGATTATCAATTCCAGCACTGTTCTTGTTCTTCAGGGGCTTGATTGAAATTCGGACTTCCTCGATGGTAGGTTGTTCAACTTCATGGTCATCGTAAATAGGGCGTTTCTTTAGAGCAGCCATAGATTGCTCAGTGGTTGCCTCTCCAATTTGTGTTTCCCGGAAATATTCTGCCTATCTTATCATCGCCACATGAGCGTTTTGGAAGAGTTGGTTGTCTTTGTTCTTGCATGGGAATGTGACTGGCTTGGGTAAGTTTCGATGGTTGTTTATTCTATTGTAGAACTTTCGATTGTCTTTTGTGTTCAGGTATCCTTGTAGATCTTTGATTTGGTCTTCCTCGAATTCTCTCATCTTATCTCTAAATAGACGGTACGCGGTCTTTCTTTGGTCGGAAAAAGATTTATAGGCTACCCTCGTTTTACTTTGTAACCACTTTTGTTACTTTGTAACGCTTTCTTCCATCGACCTGTTTCTTTTACTGGAGGAACCGGCTGGTTTGGTGTGTTCTGGCTTCAAAGTTTGGAAGCTTTTCACTAAGGTTAGCTGACTCTCTTTGCTCCTTCATGGCTTCAAACTCTCTGATGTGATCGTTTGCCCGTTTTAAGCTCTTGTCTTGTTCTTCTGATTGTTCCTCGCTTCTTTTATGGTCCGTTCCTGCAGCGCTCACCCTTACAGTAATAAGGCACTTAATACGATGGACTTTGCCTTAATCCAATAATAATAATCCAAAGTAGTAACTACTAGCGACAGAATTTAACCCTTCTGCCTTCCATTCCAATGACCGTAGTTCTAACCCAAGTCTGGAAATTGGATGGAAACATCACAAAAAAAACAAGAAGGCCCTAAAGCCTATTTTCCTGCCGCTAATGAGCGGTGTTTCCCACGTTGGCGAGGGACTGATAAATTATTAACACCCCTAAAAACAATTAATAACCTACCACCACCAATACGGTACAACCATGAACTGTACCATCTATATGAACATCCTAATGTAGCTGAAAAGATCGGAACAAAGCGTCTCAATTGGGCAGGACATGTAGTGAGGATGGCGATATTCGGTTATTCTCGATGCAACCAGTAAAAAAGGACGTCAAAGAAAGAGATGGGTTGGTCTTGCAGAGCAAGGCACCAGGGAAATAGGTGAAGAGAACAACTAGCTGGAATCTGTCGAAGGCTCGACAGCATCAATCAATCAGTCTTTATTACTATTTAAAACTAAAATTATAATCTTAAAATTTAGAAGAAGAAACAAAGACAATTTTGAAGTATTTTTCTGTGATAGGCAATACAATTTATCACCGTAACTTAACTTAAATTTTCTCACTGTCTTTTGCCTACTATATTGTTTATGTATCATCATAAGAAAGTCCCCATAGGCTTTTATCATTTTATTAGTCGTTAGATGATACGCAAATGATATCATGGTGATATGTTCACGATATCGTGGGGACCAACTGGAGACAAAAACTGAAACAATGATATTTTTAGGATGTAAAAAGTTATAAGGAAAACTGTCACTACATATGCCCAAATGAGACTAAGTTAAATGGCCACTTCATACTGAGGTCATTACTTACTTTACTTCTTGTGTTATTGTGAAATTGTAATATATCTATGTTTCTACAGTATACTATACAAAATACCCATATAAAAAAGAAAGCTTATCATGAATTGATAACCGAAAGTAATCGCGAGTTCTAATAAGCTTTTCGAGTAAATTCTCTAATTCAGTTACTCTTATGCCCGACATGCTTGTGGAAGTCGTTCTAGTTCTTGTGGCGGTCGCTGTTTATTTCACGTACTGGATCAAATATACTTACAGCTTCTTTGAAAAATATAATATCCAGTATGATAAACCTATCCCAATCGTGGGGAGTATGGGGGAGGTCGTTTTTGGGCAGAAAAACATGTTCGATAAATTGCAAGACTTGTATAACCAATTCAATTTTGGGTGAGCTTTATTTTTCAAACAATTATCGCTGACTAATTTTGTTAGTACAAAAAGTGACGTCGTATTGTTATTGTTTTCAGAGTCGCTGGTATTTTCGAGATGAAAACCCCTGTTTTCTTAATCAGAAATCCAGAGCTGGTGAATCAAATGATGGTGAAAGATTTTGAGCACTTCGTAAATCATCGCACGTGTTTCACTGGAGATTACGATGGATTGCTGGTGGATTCTCTAGTCTCACTGACGGACCAAAAGTGGAGGGACATGAGGGCCACTTTGACTCCAGGCTATACTGGAAGCAAGCTAAAAGCCATGTTCGAATTTATGAGAGAAACTGCTAAAGAGTCCACCTTATCTTTAAAGGAAGAAATGAGGGATGGAAGAACTGATATTGATCTTGGAGAATATTTTATGGGATACGCGAATGACGTTATTGCGACAACAGCTTTTGGATTCAAAATTAATTCAATGAAAGTCAAAGACAATCATTTTTTTAAAATGGGGAAATCCGTTCTTGGCAATTTCGGACCACTTGTAGTGTTAAAGTTTTGCTTGTTGACTAACTTTACAAAGGTGGCCCGATTTTTCAGAATCAGTATACTCTCGAGAAAGACCCACCTATATTTCATGAGACTTGTTATAGGAGCTATGAAACAGAGGTTCGAGCAAAAGATTTTCCGACCTGATATGATTAACTTGTTGATGGAAGCTCGAGGCATGGATGTGCAAGGGAATCAAAGCAGTAGCTGTTCACAGAAATGGTCAGATACCGAGATTGCAGCTCAATGCTTTTTCTTCTTTCTATCTGGATTTGATTCCGTATCCACTTTACTCTGCTTTATATCCCATGAACTCATGGAAAACCAAAGCATTCAAGAGAAATTGAGGGATGAAATCAAAGGTGTGTTGGAGGAATTGAATGGAAACCAACTCACATACGAAATTTTAAATTCTATGAAATATATGGATTGTGTCGTTTCAGAGGCCTTGAGAAAATGGCCTCCAAACTCAATGACCGATCGTGTTTGCACAAAAAGTATTGAGATTCAAGATCCTGAAACAGGAGAACGTATAGAATTGACACCGGGAGATAAGGTATGGTTTCCAATAGTTGGAATTCATAGAGATCCGAAGAACTTCGTAGATCCATTTAAATTTGATCCAGAAAGGTTTAATGAAGAAAATAAAGGCAACATAAATCCTAATACTTTTATTCCTTTTGGAGCTGGCCCCAGAATGTGCATTGCCCATAGGTTTGCTGTTATGGAAATTAAAGTTATGGTATTTTATATGTTCAGTGAAATTCAGGTTAAAATGTCGGAAAAGTCATGCGTACCTATGAAATTGGATCCTGCAACTTGTCTGACATTTCCTAAAAATGGGTTTTGGGTTAAACTTCTGGATTCCAAAAAGTAATTTTTAATAGGTTGCGGAAATCGAATTTTGTTTTTTTTTCTTCCAGAATTTTAGATTTTTGTTTAAATAAATGAAAATTTATATTATGATTACAAAAAATATTATATATTTATAGTGTAATACATATAGAAATTAGCAAGACATCTACCGGGGCATCAACAGACAATGGATGTAGGCTAATAAACTTGGCTGCGTGTAGAAATCTAAGAGCCACAAAGGGTCCCAGTGATGGCCCAATCCAGCAATTATGGAAACAATGTTCGAATCAGAAGAGACCGAGGTGGTAGGACCAGTACAACGCAGACCAATGTGGTTTGATGCTGAATGCATTAAAGCAATCAGAAGAACACTAGTGGTTACGAAACCGTTCTAAAAGCGGTATATAGGGATACACGGAAAAAAACGGTCAATATCTGCTGAGCTAACACAGCATTACGAGGATTCCTAAATTCAAAAAGTAGAACCATTGTGAGACACCAGACAGTTCTTCCAGCAGGTGAAACGTCAAATGCATATAAACCATCAACATCCTTCTGCAACATCTGGAAAACAGCGACGAGATTCTTGAAAGGTGGAGAAAGTACTGAAGTGAAATTTCAACTTAATTTTCAGTGGAAAACATGAGAAAAAATGTCGCCGCCGCAACGAAAGAAACAAAGAGCTGGAAGAACGATGAAAAAATAATTAGTTTTTGACTTTTGAACTAAATTTCTAATAATGTATTTTTATTACCTAATTGTTTATTTATTCATATATATTCCTGGGGGTGAATGAAAACTCCTACCAGGTGCGTCCCCGGGTGGCGGATTCAATATATAGCTCTTATGACGTAGATCTTAGGGTGAAACCATACCGCAGACCAAAATACCAAGACCACCCAACACAAGGCTTATGTGAGAACCATGCAATGGATGAAAAGCAGAGAAGTGAAGCTCTGTCGCTATAGTGTTAACTTCTGTGGATACCCAGGTGAAGATCTACAGTATATATAGCCTTATTCCTGTAAAAGTTAGCTCGGCATCAACAGGCAGTTTTTCTCGGCCAACTCGTGGGAACAAAATGGAAAAGGATCACAAAAAAATCACCCTAGACGAAGTAAAGGATACTGAGTGCGACGATCGAATGTCAGTAGTTAGTTGTGATGGTGACGCTTCACAGTCGATTAGCAGAGAGAAGTAGGAGGAACTGCTACCAGAAAGAGTTATAGTACTGATATGAGCGTAACAACGCTCAAAGTGTGACGTTTTCCCTTTTACTCCTTAATGAAAGAATAATTCTTTGTCTCACCCGCTATAGTTGGTCTGTAATTGTAATGCTATCTTTAATGCTAAGTTCCCGTATATTGCTCAAAGAAGTATCAAAAGATGATATAATGGAAGCCAGAGTCTCCACTCTAAATGCCTATATAGTATCCAGGCCAGACAACATGACCTTCAGACAAGCTTCGCGAAAACTATTAGTAGCGAAACGTAATGCTGAACCCCCTGCCAAACATTAGTCATCCACACAATTTGGATCTAAGCCTGCTGCCAAAGGTAAGACACCTGATGTCAAAACCACTAGTGACATCTCGCTGAAATGGGTTTGGTGGACGATGACAAGGATAAAGACCAAGTCGATTCGAAGACAGCCTGTGACATCGAATCCAGAATACTTGAACGTTTTCTGGCCTAAGATGACGTGGAGAACTTTTCCAACGCCAGTTGGGAAAGAGACAAACGAGTATATACTTTCCTGGATGAGTCTTCGATGAAGTTTATGATAGATAGCTTTAATGGCCTAGGACTTGGCAACGAGCGCATTAGGGGATGGATCTGGATTAAGCTTTAAAAGGGATCTCTCATCGACATGATCCAAAAACAGACAAAAAATCTCTACATCAAGGGTAAATGGTCTGTTTTAAGAGAAGGGAAGAGGAGAGGCTACGATCAGTTTTTTCTGCTCCATATAGACTGACAATCTCTGTCTGGTTTGAAAGAGAGGAACTTTGAGGTAAATGCCGGCTTTGGTGTTACTACCATCACATTGGAGGGTAATGTCAAAATCGGCGCAGACTAGGAACCACAACAGATCATTGACAACAATGAAGGTACTCCAGATTAACTTACAACACTGCTTCGGCTCTCCCGTATTAGGAAAAACAACCACCTTCCCAGACCATCAGGGAACTTGTTGAGGTACTAAAGCCTTTATAATAAGTAATAGAGGTAGAGCACCCACTTTTGAAGCAAAATTTAGGGAAGAAGTCATCGATACCAAATATTTCACTGACAGTTAACTGTGGAAAGTGGTGAACGAAGATTTCTTTTCTGATCATACAAAGTCAGAACTAAAAAAAACCCCGAGGAAAACTAACTGGGAGCTTTTTAAGGCGAAGATAAAATGATTTTTCTTTAACAAAAAACCACCAGTAGTCAATAATGTCATAGAACTAGAAAACCTTTCAGATCTAATTGCTGATAAATTACTAGAATTCCTCCATGAAGCTTGCCGTATTCCTAAATCGAAGAAGAAGAAACCATATCCACCATGGTGGACAGAGGAGATAGGGAATTTAATGGGGGAAACTAGGAGGTCCAGAAATTTTGCTGAAAACCCAGATCTTGATGAGAACAATTCTCATCTTGCATGGGACAAATATGTGGCATCGAAGAACCGACTTTAATCTCTCATTAGAACGGAAAAAAGGTCTTCTTGGAGAAACTTTTGTGAGTATATATACTCTACAACCGAAGTATCTAGGTTGAGGAAGATCTTATCAAAAGCATCTGTGACAACCACTTACTTATAGTTCATAGGGTTGCAAAAGTATTTGTTGAGCTCATTACTCAACAGATGCCGCTGGTGTTTGAATAAATGTCTGATACACGAAACTGTTATATGACCCTCGCCAAAGTGNGCCAAAGTGTTATAACAACGAGAGAGTTTTATA
>JXPG01024932.1:697-16693 GCA_001015175.1 Megaselia abdita
ATGATACTCAGATTTTTCTACGATGTCCTCTAGATCAACTTTCTCAATCAGTTCATTTAATAAACAAAGATCTTCAAAATGTTGCTGACTGGTCATATTTGAAACACAATGTATTGCATTTACTAGGAAAAGTCACATTGTTTCATACCTTCCATCAGTTGTTGTTAATGGAACATCTGTCAATTTTGTTGAAGAAGTCAAAAACCTTAGAGATGATGGGAGATCAATAAGTTGACAATCATCACAGGAGAACTTTCAAACACCAATCACTTGTGTCTTCAGAGGGCATTCAATGGAATAATAAGATTTGTGTATGCCTTGAAAAAGTATGATCATATCTCTCAATTAAGTAGCTCTTTAGATGGATTACCTCTAGATACATTTTTGCGTTTTCGTCGAATGGTCTTCTTCTTCATTCATTCATTGTAGACGTTATTTTTTGGAATCAACTTCCTATCAACATAAAAAACTGAACATCTGTAAATAAGTTTAAAGAAAATTTAAAATGTTAATTATCTAGTCACTATCTTTGTATCATTGTCATGTTGGATTACTTATGCAGACTTATATGAACAAATATAAGTACTATAAAAAATCCCAAAAATATTTAAAACTAAATACAATTTCCAATATAATTAACTTTTTGATACAAATAAATACAGCATTAAAATTTCAAAATTATTTCAAATATTTGTTCTATTTCCTCCTTGAATCCACTTTTTTTAAACCCTTTTAATTGGTTCATTATGTTATATAGTATTTTCCAGCATTTATTCAAAAGGGGAACTTTTTAAGTCGATGACTTAATTATAACCTACTTTTTTCCTTCTCCTTATTTTCCCTCTTTTACTCTGTATCGAATCACACAATTATTGTTAGTTATAAGATTTTCATTTTATAGCTAGAGTGTTAAAGTTATATAGATTTATATTATTACAAAGTAGTTAAAATTGTGTTACCTTCTAAAGAAGACGATGACGACGACTATGGTATATAATATTTGTATGAAGAACTTTTCCTTGGTTCCTTCTCCTGGAACTGTTGAATTTTGTTGTTTTTCAGAGCATAGAGACTAAAGTTTTCACAGTTCTTAGATAGAAGTGAATTATTTACGAAATGTCAACTATTTTAAAAGAATTAAAAGATTTCGCTCACTTGTTCAGAAGTTTTGTTAGGATTATTTTATTTTATAGATTGACCGAAAACTTTTCTGATTATGAGTTTTTGGTTTATAATTTTTTGAATTATAGATTATGATTATATTATGTATTTTTATTGATTTTGAGTACTTTAAAATGCTTTACTTTACATAATATAAATGTTAATATATATTTTTATTGGAAACAAAACTATTCCTCGATCAATATTAAACACAAAATCGTATACATAAAAGAAAGATTGGGTTAGGACGTTGAGATTTCGTTAAATAAAAAATATGTTCTGGAAATAATACTGAAATATTAAAACAATTAAACAAGTAATTTTGTGTGAAGTTTTTAATTTTCATTTTATAATCATGAAACTGTATCTTGTCTAATCCTTCGAAATTTATTCGCAACAGATCAACAGCAACAGATTAAGTATTGCTAAAAAGATTTAGTAAAAAGGATTAAACAAACCTAAAAAAAAACTAAATAACACAACGAGCCAAAGATGACTTAAGGTTTATCAGTGATATTATGGAATGTTTCTTATATTTTTAGCAGCTACTTTTCTACAACAGTGCTCTTTCTCTGAATAGAGTCAGTGATAAGCTGTCTGCTATTGAAACGAGTGTATTAGAGGAATCCTTTTATTATAAACATAGTCTGTTTTAGTGTAGAGGGAAAGAAACAAACAAAAATGTCCTGTAATATTATCCAAAACTATTTGAATTTAGTTCGGTTTCTAATCTAATATACAAAAGTGAAATCTGTCTGTATGTCATCAGTAAGCCCACCTAGAGTATTGAAAGCTCATTTTAAAACTTATTTGCAATACCCACCTACTAAAAACCATTCCCAGGACAGTGTTTTCTGCAAATCTTTCCATAAAGCGCGGACAATGAAAAATTGCGTGATATCTTCCTACTGGTTTCTTGTATGCTCAAAACGTGTGCCAAATTGGTGCTTCACTTCTCTGGGAAAACTCCCTCCTGAAGCTATTTTTCCAGGGTTCCAGCAAATATCTCCGACCTTTCCGGTCCCGGAGTCTTTTTTTGGTCAATTGTTTTGACTCTGCACTGAATATCTCCTCATTTGGTATATGCGTTGATTGTTCTTTCAAGGTTTAAGAATGTGTTTGCGCTGATAGGAAATAACATTTCAACGATTCTTGTCAACACAGTTGAGCATGATATCTGCTGTGATCTGTCTCCTTTCAGCTTGGACATTCCGTAAGCAGCTCCCCAGGGGTTTATGTCGTCGTCGTCGCAGAGATCCTTGAAGTGTTGAATTTAGCTTTCCTTTGTCGCTTGCACAGTATCCTCAAAGACATGTCTTCCTTTTTCCTTCTATGTTGCAGGTATTTCCTAATAAGTCCTTGTTGCTCTTTATTTCACCAGTCACAGGCTTTGCTGAGCAGCCTTGTCATCCGATTGATCATCTCTTCTTCTGAATCGTTTGTAAAAATTACATTACATGATTGAACATGCCCACATCTAGTGGGCATCCATTTTCATCCAGTGGTTCAGATGCCCATGTATTATAGCGTAGCAGCTTTACAAATGAATCTAGTTTCCTTTCGTTCTGACAAACCCTTCATTCTCTTGGTTGGATACCGCATATGCAGTTTCGAGATACCAAATTGTTGCTTTTTCGGATCTTATAGGAATCGCTGATGAAAACAACGTCCGCCTTGGCTGTTTGGGCCAAGATGTCAACCGCCGTATCGCAATGATTAAGGTTTATTCGAATATCCCTGATTCTTTTTGCTGAGGGCTCTTCTGAATAGTGGACAGCTATAGCCACCTGCTTAGCGTTGCCTGGATTCTCCTTGACGCTGAGCATGCAGCATGCGTTTTTGTTGCACATCTTTCCTATGAGACCTAATTCACCTCATTTCCGGCATATTTTGGATCTCTTTTGAAGCTTCTTGCTATGCGTCTGAACTCCATTTGAACTTTTTCTTCCCGTCTATCCCCATCCATAAATCTACGCTGGTGATTTCAACAGCCACCACAGTTTCTGGAGATATGAGGTTGACATCAATGGGGAAGCTCTGGTGCAATGGGCATAATCATCAGTCTCCAGCTCAAACGATGACCCACTTCCTGCTTTGAGATCCGTCCTAGAAAGCTTTCCCAACAGCCAACACCGTTCCTGTAGTGAATTCTGTTCCCCAACCAAGATGGAATTTCAAAAAGGCAGACTGGAAGGTGTACGAAAAGAAAACTGACGGTATCCGTTTCATCCCCTTTATATCGTCAAGTTATGACCGTTTTATTGGATTCATCATCGCATCCGCTAAGAAAGCTATCCCGAGAGGTTTCCGGAAGAAGTATATACCCTGTTGGAACGAGGATAGTTATAGGCTGTACGAAGAATTCCGATTGAATGAAGATCCTGATGNCTGACCGTTTTATTGAATTCATTATCGCATCCGCTAGGAAAGCTATCCCGAGAGGTTTCCGGAAGAAGTATATACCCTGTTGGAACGAGGATAGTTATAGGCTGTACGAAGAATTCCGATTGAATGAAGATCCTGATGTCGCCAAGGAGTTTTTTCACAGTCTTGATGAGGCTCGAAAACAAGAATGGATGCAGGCAGTATCCAAATTGGACTTTAAGCATTCCAGTCAAAAAGCGTCTTCTGAGAAAGCTGGGAGCCGCCAAACCATCCCCTGTTATCAAACCAGGTATTAACCCAAACTCCATCGCCGCCCAAATAGTAAGTCTCTCTAAAGTTGAATCAGACGAGGATTTTACCAGAAGTATGAACGAAAAGCTAAAAGAGATCAGATCTAAGACGCCAACAAGTTCTTACTACTCCAGACCTTTTTCAGGGCAAGAAGTCAACAATGCCCTTTCTAACAAGAAAAATGGAACTGCAGCTTTAGACCAAGCTGGTTTCAAACCCTCCCGTCGCTTCACTGACCAAGTTTTGACGCTTACAAACTACATGGAGGATGGTTTCCAGAAAAATCTAAAATCATCAGTAACGTTCATAGACTTAACAGCAGCCTATGGCACAGTCTGGAAAAAAGGACTTATCATTAAGTGGTTGAATGTCATTCCATGCCTGAAATTAGCTGATATTATTTGTGCCATCGTAAGTGATCGTCTTATAAATGTTCATCACAACGAAAAGGTCAGCAAAACGAGAAAACTAAACAACGGTCTTCCACAAGGATCGGTACTGGCTCCGACGTTGTTTAATCTCTATATTCATGACCTCCCATAGACTATCTACCGTAAGTTCAACTATGCTGATGATATGGCTTTCGCCACCCAACACAAGTCATTTGAACATCTAGAAACAGTTACCACCGCGAACCTGGCCAAGTTATCCACATACTATAAGAAATGGCACCTCAAACCAAGTTCTGGAAAAACGGAGGTTTGCTGCTTCAATCTAAATAGCAGCGAAGCAAAGCACGAACTCAAGATTCCTTTTGAAGGAATATTTCTCAAGCATAATCCGTTCCCTAAGTACCTCGACATCATCCTTGACAGAACACTGACTTTTTCAAATCACACAACCAACATCACCCAAAAAATCAAAACCAGAAACGACAAGCTCGCTGGTACTTCTAGGGGTGCAAGTGCAAACGTACTCCAAACTTCAGATATTTATCTAGTCTACTCGTCGGCTGAATTCGGAGAGCTCCAGTGTGGTTAAACAGTTGTCATACCCACAGAATCGTATCAGGTACTCTTAAATCAACTCCAGTTGAGTAGCTCCCCAAGCTAACTCAACATAACACCTCCTCCGCTACGAAGACAGCACTCCTTACTTTAGGGAGTACAATAAAGTGCAACTTAATGATCTTCTTCCTCTACATACTGATATCTAATTTCCTGCAACTACAAAACTTCCCTCCAGAAACCCGCCATTGGTCCTAGCTGAAAAACTTTCCGTCAACCATCAATGATGCTTGGAATTCTACTTGGTCTAACTCAGGTAGATCGAGCCCAATCTTAGAGGATTCATGTCGAAAAAAAGAGAAAAAAATCTCAACCCACAACGAACGTTTACTGGCCGTAGTAACGAGTCCCTCCACAAATTGGGTTATTGTTCCTGTGGACATTCAGTACAATCAGTAAACAACATTTTCATCATGTTCTTCATTGAATATGTCCACCTAGCTTGAGGAATCCTCCGCGTCTTTCTTTTTCTCAGCTGGTTTGTTGACGTTTGGGCTTTGGTGTTCCTTCATTGTTAGCTTGCTTTCTTCCTCCTAAGGTGAAAGTCCGGGTTCGATCTTAAATTGTTAATCGATAACTTCTTGTATAACGGACTTCTTGTTGGTGTTAGGACGTTCGATTTTTCAGAGGAATCAATGGTAAATCCTTCTTTCATCTGTGATGTTACTAGTTATTGATAGAGTACATCGATAATTTGTAAATTCTCGGGTTTCTGGAACTTGCATTGTAACTAAAATGGTGTCGAAATCGGGTAACAGTGCTCCATTTTGAACTTTTCCAGCATATTCTTGATGTATTTTTGAATTACTTAATAATACTTATTTGTGAATATAATCAGGTCAGAAGTTACAACTTCTGGCAGGTTGTGATTAAGTTAGTCACAAATTCTTGAATGGATCGTGTAGTTTCCTGTTCCAAACTCGCAAAGATTGTTTCAATCCATAAATTGATTTCTTCCGCTTTAGAACTTCCTCCTCAGTCTGAGGAAAGAATAAAGGTCACGAAATAATATAAAGTTTCTAGAGTTGTATGATATTCTAAGCAAACAGTATTTCTACTTCATCAACAGTAACGCCTTTACGTTCTTTGTTCAAGAACATTTTTTACAAAATGTAATAAACTAATAAAAATCGGTCTTTGACCGTAATCTTGCAGATTTGTTTTACAATTTCATATTTTTCCTACATTTTTTGAACAATTTCCAAAAATATATTTTGTTATACTTTTAGTAAAATACTTCTCTAACCAAGAAACCAGTTTCTTGCTTTGTTCCAAAATTCTCATGAAGATATTCAAATTTGAAATGAAATCTGAAACACTAAATTAATTTTGACCCACCGTGATATCTAAAATGATCTAAATATTTATCATATTTTTGTTTGAAAAACCGACTTATTATCTATTAAAAACAGTCTGGATTATACAAAATCCTACTTTCAATTTAATAAATATTGTCAGGTTTAAGAGAGGGAAAGTGGTTCTATATTTTTATTAGTCAATAAATAAACTTTTGTTTGCGATAAATCGAGAAGAAATATATCTCAATTTCCATTATTATAAACTTTCAACTGTTTTTTTTTCTTTTTAGAATTATAAAAAGGAAACAAGGAAAGAATTTCTGAAAATTTTGTGAGTGGAAGAGGGTGAGTAATACGCTCCTATTTGATTGAGTGCTTGGCTGTAAAGACTGAGGAAAATGATTGTTTTATTTCAATTGTTTCGTCTTTCAGTTCAAGGGTAAATCGATTTCCTTCATTGAGACGAAGCAAAACAAAATAAAACTTAACTTTTCCATTGTTTTTCTTCCCTTTTTAAAAATTTGATAAGGTTTCAAGAGCTTAATAAAAGAGGCTATACCTCTTAGAAAACATGCTATTATTAAAGTTCTTTTTCAAAGAATCACATTACAATCCTTAAAATAACCTTCGTTAACAAAACATTTTGTTTTATTTTTAGTAATTTTGAAAACTATACTTAAAAATCGACATTTTCATAAGATATTAATTTTATTTTTTAATCAAAAAAGTTGTAAATTAATATAGAACTCTTAAAATAAATAAAGAAAAAGAATTTAAAAATACTTTCTCAATTATTTAAAAAGCAATAAAAACTTCTCAACCGAAAGTTGCGGACCACAGTAGTTTTAATAAACAACCAACCTCATGGTTACCTAAATAATGGAAAAGTATGGAATCAGTTTCATTTCAACTAACTGGTAGAATAAGCAAAGCTAACCGACAGCACTTGACCGACAATAGTTTCCATACAATTGAATACCATACCATTCCAGTTGCGATTTTTAAACAGCTACAAATTTCAACCACTTTCGTGGTTAAGAGGGGTTGGCTGCCATGGCACCATTCGACATCCGCAAATAGCCCATTTAACCATTTTTCTGCACAACGAAATTTGACGACTAGAGCTAAAAGTTTATTGTTGTTCTCGGTTTAGAGCAGATGCAAGTGACAGATATGAAATGGATTCTAAACAGATATTTCACTTGAACAAATGGGTGAAAATATTTTTTTTACTTTCTATTTTCTTTAAAATTTTGAATTATTTTAAGACTATGTAAAATTGGAAAATTGGAAAGCTTTTTTGACGAAACTTTTCTTCTAGAAAGTCTTTGAAATGATTAAATTAACAAAATTCTTTAAACAAAGGCTTTTCCGCATATTTTTATAGAAAATTAAAAGGGGTACCCCTTTGTGATTTTTTGTGCTGAAAAAACTACTTCTTTAAATTGGTTTTTTAACGAAACTTTTATTCTAGAAAGTCTTTGTAATTATTAAATTAAGAAAAGTATCTTAAAGGTTAAAAAAATCATTTTAAAAGAAAAGTATCTGATGTTTGGTTTTCTTTACTTGATAGCTAATTAAGAACATTTCGACATAAAAAAAATTCGATTTTCTCAAACTATCCGAAAACGAACCCTCAGATCGAGTATCTGACTAGTGCAAAACTGCCAGATACAATTTGAAGGGTAATTTAAAAAAAAAAATAAAAGCAATATTTTTTGTATCTAAAAGTTTTTACATACTCCTTCTTGAATAAAACCAAACAATAGATACTTTTTTGAAAATATGAAGAAAAGTCGATCAAAAATATCAATATAAAACTTTTCGATCTAACGAAAAAATATTAACTATTTTTCAGCGAAAAAATATTTTAGTTTTTTTTTAAATCCTTGAATATCAATTTTATATAATTTTTATTATAAAATATTTTGTAAATATATATTTTTTTNATATAATTTTTGTTATAAAATATTTTGTAAATATATATTTTTTTTAATTTCTTAAAGCACGTAAATTTTTTGAAAATGCTTAAATTTTAAATGTTGCTTTTTATTTTTATAAAACAAAAAACATTCTTAGACAATTGTTTTATTTTAAGACTTTACCAATATTTATTTTTTCGAATTTAGTGTTAAAAAATCTACTAAAATATTTAAAAATCTTGTCATCATCTTTTCATCTTTCAATCAACAATTTTAATTTTCTTTAAAAAAACAGCAAACATTTTAAGACAATTGTTTTATTTTAATACTTTATATTTATTTTTTAGAATTTAATATTAAAAAATCTACTAAAATATTTAAAAATCTTTTCATAATTCCAAAATTTGTATTTTTTTTTAGTAAACCAGCAACAAATTTAAGACAATTGTTTTATTTTAAGACTTTACCTATATTTATTGCTTTAAATTTAGTTTTAGAAAATCTTACTAAAATATTTTTAAATCTTTCATAAAATCAAAAAAATGTATTTTCTTTTTTGATACGTATTTTGGAGTGGGTTTCATATTTTATTTGTGCAGTGCATATTCTGTTCATGCTGTACACATTTTATTGATAAAAATTACATATTTTTATTTTTGTCAACATTCCACATATTTCAAAAAGTAACTTACAAACTCAAATATGTAGTTTACATATAAATATGTTGAAAACTAATTCAAATAATGTGTATGGCACATATTTGATTGAGTGTCGTACATATTAGATATGTACTTTACATATTTGTAATGTATTGTATTTCTGCATATTTTTACGGAGATTTACACCAGATTGCGCTAAAATTACTGAAGATTCCATTTTAAGGTTTTTAAATTTTAATTAAGCAAATCTTATCCGATTGTCAAGTTTTATACCGCATTTTAAATGTACTGAGGAAACCCTCAAATCCCCATCATTTAAAATTTCTAAATGCAGCGTAGAGAAGCAAAACATTTTAGTGAACTTATATGAACCTTTATGGTTCCTAATATATTATACGAAGTGAGGATGGGACCAGAGGAATCGAGTGGGGGAATTTTGTTGAATAAAATACACACAAAAATAGAAAAATGCTTACATTTGAAGAATTCATGTGTTTTCTATTCCTACATTTTTTAGGTAAATTTTTGAATATGAGAAATGTCTAAATAAATGAGTAAAATACTTACATTTGTGGGAAAAAAAAATGCTTACAATACATACTAAAATAAGAAAAATACCTACGCTTCGAAATAAGAGAAACACCATATGTGGGAGAAACTTCTACATTTCAAATTATGTGGGAAAACATTTGTAAGTTTTTCCTTCAGACGTGTAAGTTTTTCTTACAGATTTGGTTTTAAAACATCACTAACGAAATAAGACAAAAACTAATAAATGGAGACAATTGTTATCAGAGGAGCGAAGCGAAGCCACTACTTAATATATTATTTCCTTAATTTTGATATATAACTTGTTTGTTCCCTATATTTTTTAGTTCATATTCTCATATGTTTGATTTGCCTAAGCTACTCAGAAAACAAAGTAGGAGTTTTACCTATTTAAAAATTCCCACTCACTATTTAAGAAACGTTTTTAAAAGATATTCTTTAAAAACAACTTTTTTGTTGGAAATTATCTGTATGTTAAATTTACCTCTGAACTTGTAAGTGAAGTGATTTTTGGTTGGTGTACTTCTATTTAATTACATATATACATGTTTTAATGGGCTCCAATCATACTTCAAAAAGTATAGTTTTTGATACATCAATAATTATAGAGTAACGATTTTCACCATAATGAGCAGTGTTTTATTATCACCTTCGCAACGTTGATCGATCTTTAAATCCATATCCAGCATTTTGCAATGTCACACGGTCATCATAGAGACTATGTTAAATATTATCACATTGTTTTATTTTTTGTATATTTTCATGACGAAGTGACTGGGCTGGGATATATTTGAAATGCACTTTGTGATATCATTATGTCGTCTTAGTTATAGAAGATTCTGGCGACAACTATGTCGCCCGACTGTTATAAAAAAGCTGAACATGTCACATTTTTGTGGTAACAATTTATTTTTTTTAAGCTATTGCAGTGTCCCGGCAACATTGGAAAACTAAGCAAATTTTCTATAGTAAAGTTTGTGTAATCTTTCCTAAAATGTAAATTAAACTTCAAAAACTAAAAGTACAGAACTCATTTAAATAGAGTTAGTTGTATGTAAAAGAAACCGGACATTATTAACATTTATTATCAATCGGCGACAAAAAAGTGGGTCATTAGTAGTACCTTTTTCAGAAGGAAGGAAATTCATAAAGCCACCTGAATTGATGAGTCACTAAGACNCAAAAACTAAAAGTACAGAACTCATTTAAATAGAGTTAGTTGTATGTAAAAGAAACCGGACATTATTAACATTTATTATCAATCGGCGACAAAAAAGTGGGTCATTAGTAGTACCTTTTTCAGAAGGAAGGAAATTCATAAAGCCACCTGAATTGATGAGTCTCTAAGACATAAGTTGACTATATTGCTATTGATACTAGACCAGCATCAAGCATTTTGGATGCTCGTTGAATGAGAGGCGCTGAAATAGAATCGGATAATTTCTTGGTCAGGGCTAAATTTAGAGCAATGATTTCCAGAAAGAGGAAAATAACATACAAGAAACAAAACATCGAAGCTCTGAAACAGTCTAGCATAGCAAATGAGTATAGGAGTAAGCTTAGCAAATAAATCCCGCATCTTTGTCAGCAGAATAGCAATGGAATCAAGTTTCTGAAGCAATCAACAACATTGCTTGTAACAACGACATAAAAACACAGGAAACAAACAAATCGTAGTAAGCAAGTTACATTTAAATGCAAATATAAGAACAACAATCTTCTGCTAAGTGCTGATGAGGCTATGAGACGCTGGTCTTTGCATTTTAGAGACACACTTAATGGCGAGGGCGTTGAAACCTCATTGGCTGCCCTGGAGAAAGCATCTATCTACGACAATCTAGAGATTGAGGCAAGTACCATCGCTAAAGTCCCTACATCTATCGATCGCTTAAAACACAACAAAAGTGCTAGACTGGACAACATTTCAGCCCGATATGGGAGCCTTGTTTAACGCCTGAATTAACTTCTATTTTTTGGGATTAAACATTACAAAACTTTACTAACTGCGAACTATCTATTAAATAGGATTCTATCCATTTATAGATACAATAAGGAAAGCCTAAACTTTCGCAACTTAAACAATAAAATAAAATGATCAACACAATCAAAAGCTTTACTGAGATATTTGTAGATGCAATCAGTTTGTTTAGTGAAATTGTCCATGGTAGGTGATACGAAGTTTATCAAGCTCGTTGTAGTCGATCTACTAGATACAAATCCGTGTTGATTTATGCTAATCAAATTCTTTCAATAATGACATCCAAATTTATAAATCATCATTTCGAACATTTTTGGAATAACTGATAGTTTAGCTATCCATCTGTAATTCTCTACATTTACTCTACTTTTACCTTTATGGAGCGGAATAATAAAGGAGGATTTCCAATGTGATGGAAATATTCCACTCAACAGAGACTTATTGAACTTAATACTTAGAGGTAGAGCAATAGCATCAGCATATCATTTTAGATCATAAGCAGGAATTCCATCAAGGCCTGGACTACAATTGTTTTCGAGTGTTATCAAATTAATTTTAAATTCGTCTATTGCTATGGATGGCTATTATTTGGATTTTTCCTTAATAAACCTCCAGAATTTCGACGGGTTGGTTATGAAACTTTGTTTCACATCTTCGAGGTACCACATATATCATTCTTTAGATAAGCTATTGAAGCTATGAAAATCTTTTTCAGGCGTCACTATAATTTGCTCTATAAACCTTGAATGCTTTATTTCTCTATTTTTCAATTTTATAAGCTCTCTAGTATATCAAGTATGGCTTAAAGGTTGCTTTAACTCACGAACAGGAAAGCAAGCCTTAAATATTCTGGACAGATGTTGGTAGAAAATGTTTGTAATCTCTAGCATTTTTTTTTAATTGAACATTTCTTTCCGATCAACTGCATTTAACATTGAAGAAAGTAAAATATAATCGCCTCTTTTAAAGTCATAGGAAAATGATTTAATTTCAGATATAGAATCATTTTGTCTTTGGAACAAAATTATAACTGAAATATAATGCTTTATGATGTTCAGGATTATTTGGTAAGCAATTATTTAATTGAAGTAGTCCGGATATAAAAAGTTTTCGGCTCTCTCTGTTGAGCTAAAAGGTTAGTTTAGTTTTAATTCCTCCGATATTTTGGTAAAAAAATTGAATTTCCTATACTTGAGTCTTTGTTATATTGGATTTTTAACGAAGCTTTTCTCCTAGAAAGTCTTTTAAATCATTAAATTTAGAAAAAGGATTTTTTTTTCTGCACAATTTTGTAAAAATGCAAAGGGGTACCCCTTTGTGATTTTTGGTGCTGAGACATCAACTTCTTTAAATTGCATTTTCAATTAAACTTTTCTTCTAGAAAGTCTTTTAATTGATTAAATTAAGAAGTTTTCATTAAAACAACCTCACCATTTTTTCAACGATATATTAGCATAAAATTTAAAATGTTACCTCTTTGTCATTATTTGTGCCAAATTACATTAGCCAATTCGTTTGCTTCTAAATTGATTTCTTTCCAATATTCTCACATTCTGGTTGACAAAGGAACCATCTATCTTATCTATCCAACCCATAAATACAACCTTATAATATCGAAAGGTCATACCACTTGTTCTAACCAAAATGTCATCCACACGAATGAACTCAAAGAGTCCGTCCAACTGTGGGCTTTGTAAAAATAATGCCACATTCTCTTCTCAAATAAGACAAAAACAATTTTCCAATATGCGTAGATTATAATCTCGTCCATCCAACAAATATAAAGAAGAAATAAATAAATAAATGATAGTAAAAAAGTCGTTAGACCCAGCCGTCTTCTGACACGACCCTTCCTATATCATCATTATCCGTAAAAGTCTAGTCAATGAGCTATCATGAAAATTGCATATTCTTTGGTGCTAATAAAAAACAATTGGTGCAGGATTTCCATTATATACAATCAAGAACAAATTGGTTTTAAATCGAAGCACGTTCGTAATATTATTTGCATTATAGATACATTGGCTAGAAAGAACAGCCAATAAGAGGTCTAGACGTGGCTAAAAAACTTCTTGACAGGTTGGTTAATTAACACATCCTTAGTTAAACGAGAAGGTTTGGTTGCGATAGTTCTTCCGGTTTAAAAGTTGCTTAAAAAATAGGTCATATGAAAAGAAGTGTCCCAAAATATGATTACTGTTCAAGGAAAAATAACCATTCAGTGTAATCAATATATTAGAACTTTTATTTTGGGAGTCCAGTAGACCAGAAAATATTAGTTCGAAAGAATGGTAAACGAAAATAGTATATTTTTAAGTAACACAACATCGCATAAATATGCCACATCAATTCATAGGGAGAAAAGGGACTTTGTTCTGAGTTTGCATTGCTTTGGTTTCTATCGTCTGGTGGAACACTTTGAGGTTTTTGTATGGTCAATAGTTTGAAGTATCTTTTCATCAGGATAAAGTGATATCGATCTGGAAGTTCTTTGTGGTGTAACTTTTATTTTTCAGCTTTTTTTTATCTTTAACATTATCATGGAGACAACTCTTGTACATTCTCTAAAAACTAAAATACAGTTTTAAATACTTTGAAAATTACCAATACGGAACATTTATATAGTTGACTTTTATGAAGTATTTTTCAGTTAATTATTCGTTTTGAGTGAATTGTCAAGAGTAGTACTCATCACTTGCGATAAACAAAAACTAAAATGAAGAAACCTAAAAGACAACAATCTTAACTCTACTACACTTGCCGCGATAAGACAGAACATTCAGGATGTGGTTTCCATTGAATGATCGTATGTGCTCTATCTGAATAAAATTAATCTTTAACAACTACATTTGTATCTGTGTATATACGACTCTTAAAACTAAGAAGAAGACTGATACCAGGAGATTTCACCAAGCCTAGGACTTAACTACAACCGACAACGGAATTCGATTTATAAGTTTTGCGGCGTCAAGAAATATGATCGTCATTAGTACATTCTTCAGAAAGAAAGAAATAAAGTCTCAATGACTACCAGCGACAGCTCAAGAATACATGAATAGGTTCAGTGACCAACTCTATCAGCTCAATACCGCATCTATATATCAGCAGAAGAGCACTGGAACCAAGTTTCCGAAGCAATTAACACCGTCGCTACTCAAGTGCTGGGGATAAGGCCACTTGGAACTAGGAAAACTTGATTCGATACAGAATGCGAAGGTGCGCTTGTAGAGAAGAACGAAGCTCGCGCTAAGTGTCTCCAGTCAAACACTCGATCAACATCTCGAAGCAACACGAAAAACAACAAGTAAGAGTCTTACAAGGCTACATAAATACAAAGGCCCTTCGTAAGTTCTATAACAAGATCAACGAAAGAACTAGACGTACAAGTCAAGCTACATTCATATACAAAGACAGAGATGAACATCTTTTGTTGATTTCTGAATTAACTTTGTGTTGCGTATAAAATATTTGCCTCTATTCTATGTGAAAGACTGAAGCCATTTTGTAAACTACCAGTGTGGTAGTCATTCGACCAGGTAAATCAGGATTTTCACTTTAAGAAGATTTTTGGAAAAAATGCTTGAATTCGACAGAAACGCTCTTCTCACATCAATGACATCGTTCGGAATACCTGACAGACAGTGTTGTCAGAATAGTCAAGGAAACATCTGCTAAATTCACCACCAAACAAGGTTTCTGACAAGGCGATGCTCTATCTTGTAACTTCTTCAACCTATGCCTTGAAAAAATAATTCTCGATTCCAAGACCCATGCGAGAATGGATGCTTTTATAACACCAAATCTATAAAAATCCAATCCAAGTCTACTATCATTGGGTTCAAGGCTTGATATCATTGTGTGGTGGAAGACCGACGTCGAGAACAGCTTTTTGGAGATAGAGAAAGTAGCAGGCGCTATATGACTACAAGTTAACGCATCCAAACCTAAATGCATGCTTTTCCTTAGGAAAAAAAAGCACTCTTCCAAGTATTGGTCAAACTGTCTACAATGGCTTGCATAATTTTGAAGTATAGTAAAGGAGTTCATATAAAACACTTCGGAGGAGATTATTCGAAGAATAGGTCTTACAAGTTGATGCCTCTACGGCCTGGCTCGAAGTCCAAAGATACAAATCTACACAACACTTATTCTTCTATTAGTTTTGTATGGATCTGAAGCATGTGTGTTGAATAAAATGGACATATGGAGCTATTGATTTTCGGAAGACGAATTCTGAGAATAATATTTGGTCTTATGAACATGAATGAAATATGAATGGAGAATTAGATCAAAACATAGTGGTTTGGTCAAGTGTATAGAATAGACGCAGTGGAGAAAGATTTGACAAATTCGCGAATGAAGACGACGTGGAAAAGGAAAGAACTGATCGAGACGAGGAATCTTTTGAAGAAAGCTAAAATACGCTAGAGTTCTGAGCTGATAAAGGTAAGGTGAGTGTTTGTTGATTGAACGAGAGTGTGTTTGATTTCATTCAGGGATGTGCCAAACTTAAAAATACTTATTTACAGAAGTAAATTACGTAAATTACTTTATTTACCGTGAATTAAAACTTAACGTGTTTTTTTTTTTGTTTCTGATTTGGTTTGATAACTGTGTAGGTTTAAAATTTAAAGCTCGTGCGGAACTTAAATGGGACATATTTCCACACCAATTATTATTCAAATGTGAGACATTTAATTCAACAGTGATTCAATATATTTCAAAAATCTAGTTTTTGTAAAAAAA